>PVKA01003999.1:0-15869 GCA_004027165.1 Ctenomys sociabilis | reverse complement strand
AGATAGTTAGGGTAAACTGAACTGCATATGTTGCAGCCTAATGTTCAGCTTCTCTTCTAGGTAGTTAACAACCTAAGTTCATAGATCAAAAATTAGAGAAATGGAAGGGCTGCAAAATTAGCCAGCATTTTTGCTATAGCCTTTCAAGGTCAGTGAAGACTCAGGGCATAGGAGAACCTGCACTGTAACATCATGAAACTCAGTTGTGTCCCAAATTTTCTGATCAAGGAGATTATGGAGCCACAGAGTAATACAATGATGTATAGTATGCCTAATGAGAGTCACATGGAGAGAAAACTTTATCTCAGGCTCTCACAGAAAGCAAACTGGTCAAGCAATGTTCGTGACTCATCCACATCGCTGACAATGACAAAGCATCCACAAAGTGAGGTACTGGCATATAGGATAAAGCCTGAGGCAACTTGATTGGCCTTATCAGATACAAAAGCTACATTTTTTGTTATATAGGTCTTGCTTTATCTCTGTCTTAACCATCCCACAGAAAAGTATAAAAATGAGGTATATAAAATAAAGCCATAATAATAAGTGGAGCTGTAAATGGCTGTAGTCAACAAGTTCTTCAGATAACACACTATTATTGTAGACTTCCGCTATGTATGATTGTGTCGTCACGTTCAGGCAACTATAATAGTTTAATGACAATGGAGTACCCATCTTTCAAAGGTCTAGACAAACAAAGGGGGATACAAAGGAAGAACCGCTCTGTGTTTGTATAAACAGTACATTTAGGATAAATATGCAGTACTTCTGTACAATTCCAGGAGAAGTAAGATTTGCACTGATAGTTTTTGGACAGGATATTCTGTCAGCTTTTTGTACTATGGACAACCACTAGGAAGATAACAAGGCAGGAAGTATTAATTGTTGAAACTGTACTATAATTCAGCTTTATAAAATAAGATAAGTAGACAGCTACATTCTCTTAATTTATTGATTAGAGACATCTGCTCTAATGGTGTTTGTAAGTAGAATATCAAGAATGCATCTTGTACAACAAAAAACCACTACGAAAACAATATGCAATGTATTAATTATTGAATCTGTCCTGCTAATTTGATTTGAAACTGTCTCATTTGTATTTGTTCTTCAATAAAATCACAAATAAAAAAGGGAAAAAATAAAGTCACACTTCAGTTTTTAAAAAAAAAAGAACATTATAATTTTGTTTTATATTATATATTGATAATTGAATATGTATAATTTGGAGCTGTTTTGGCTAGAAACATACCAATACAATTATCTATTTTTATTCTAGTAAAGAATAGTATAAGGACTCTTTGCTCTTGTTTCTTTTCCAGAATCATACATTAAAATATGTTTAGATGATACAAATAAATAATAAACTAATAAATGATTTTTTAAAAAACAGAAGAAATATCCAAAAACCTACTTTTGCATTTGTTTATTATACTTCCAGAATAGGTAAATACTGTTATTGGTTTTAATTTACTAAAAAAAGCAAATAAATCAAGCAGGATCCCTATAAATGCTGAGTTACAGTGCACTTAGGAAGTTGAGATTGATCTTTGTCATGAGTGACACTGGATGAGCCATGTAAGTCTCCATGCGATGTTTTGTTTATCTGAAAAGTGATAGCATAAGATTTTTATGTCAGTTATTTCCCAGCTTCACTAAAAGTTGGTTGAGATTGTGCAAGATAGCTAATATAATGAAACTGATTTAAACATTAAACTACCTATGATAATTCTTAGGAGTGAAACACTAATATTTTATGAACAAAACATATATTAGCACACATACACACACAAAAGCTCAAAGCAAGCCATTAAGGGATGTTATATCAGGAAATCTAAAACATAATTTGTTGTTTTAGAAACAGATATGGCTACTTTTTTTCTAAACCAAAGCCACTTACCTAATCTGTCTTGGTTACTGTCAAATAAAAGTTAGACAGCACTTTGCCTCTACTTCAATGCATTGCAAAGCTTGTATTACATAAACCGTGTCTGTAAAGTAAACATTAAGAAAGATGACTACCTAAAAAGAATTTATGAAAGACAGAGGCTTTTCAAGATATGACAGAGTATGAAATTTAAAATATGAAATGGCTTAAAATATGTCCAACATTCTGAGATGAGTGAGACCAAAGAAAAGCTAACCTAGAATTTTAGTAACCATAACAGTCAAAAGGAGTTAAAAATACTGGTGACCTAAAATCTAAATCTCTCCAGTCTCCAACACCTGACACTGCCAGATTCACTCATGTAAGAATTTCTAAGGGCTGGTAAGATAGCTCAGCAGATTAAAGCAACTGGTGAGGCAGATGCAGGGACGGAAGTGGGAGGCGTGCCCTGCTGGCCCCACCACCAGGGCACACTGAGGTAGAGATTAAGATTGGGTGTGGTGGTGAGCACCTATAATCCCAATACTTGGGAGGCTAAAGACAGGAGGATCACTATGTGTCCTCTCTGTGTAGTGAGACAAATACAAAATACAAAAAGAAAAAAAAAAGAAAACATTTCTTTTACGTGTCTGTTTTCCAAAACTTCAGCTCCATCTGTGCTGAGCTCATTTAAAAAGCTCCTGAAAGCTAGCATTCACAAACAAACAAAAATTACAAGTTATAATATTTGCAATGAAATAAATGCTAGCTCAAATATGTAAACACCCCTATTTGAATTCACCTTTTATCAAGTGATGAATAAAAATCTGTAAAATAAAACTCATACCAATATGAATGACACTACATTCACTGTTCATTACCTGATCCTCACAGTTACTTGTATCAAAACCCGTAGCATATGTAATCATTTTTATAGCGTTTACCATCATTGCACAATCGGGGTTTAGGAATCTCTCTTACTTGAACTTAATCCACCTTTGCTCTCTTGTTTGCTTCGTAGGACAAGAGCCTCTGTTCCCCTTCCTTGTGGCTTTCACAGTGCTGCGTATTTCCTACCAGACAATTAACAAAAGTTTCTTGCTTAAATAAATAAATGTTCAAATTTTAACAAAGCTAAGAATAAAAATAAGCCCCAGTAGCAGTACATCTTTTAAAAATGACTTGAATAGAAATAGCCTAAATGCCATTTCTTTAAAAACTCGGATTATGCCAAACTGATGAACTTAACAGAGAAAATAAATGTTTTCTAGTAATACCCTGTCAATTTCTTTGTATATTGGAAACTCATGCCACTTTTAGAATCTGGACATAAGGCAGTAGTATTATTTCAACTTAGCACAGTAGTACATTACTGGACTGAGGAGGTTTGGTGTCTGAGGCCAGCTAGGTGACTCAGTGTTCCCCTTGTCATTCCAGTTTTCAGGAAGAGCTAAAGGTGGCTGAATTTGTAGATAACCAAAATACTCGACTATGTAACAATTGAGAAAAGAAGTTCCTGTGTTTAACTTTCCCATCCATGAGATCCACTGTCAAAGGAACCTCCGTACCTGTCCTGTCTGCAAGAGCCGTCTCCCGCATCCGCCGTGGAGATCCACATGACTTCCGAGCACTGTCAGGTCATTCGCAAGTGTAACGGAAAGTGTGAGAAGATGCAATTAAAGAGGCGTGAGGAGGCCGAGTGCCCTCTGTGGCCTGCTCTCTGCCAGCGCTGTGATTTGGAGCTTTCTGTTATCGCACTGAAGGAACATGAAGATTACTGAGGTGTGCGGACTGAGTGAGTAGCAGCTGTGGGCGCAGTGTCCCTGTGAAAGATCTGAGGACTTGCCCTGAGGTCTGTGGGAGACAGGAGGATGAAAAGAGAAATGAGGGTGCGAAACCTCCAAATGCATACGAAGAGTCTTGGAGTCTAGGTGGAATCTGGATTGAATCCCAACTCGTCAGATAAATTGAGGCACTGGGCCCTCCCACAAGGCTACCTAAAAGGCCCCTGTGAGCCCTAGAATCAGACCATTTCCACCGTAGGACTGCCAACCAAAGGAAGGTGAAAGCACATTTTCTGGTTCAGAATAATCTATTTGATGAACAATAAAGGCAGGGAAAAAATAGAGGCCAGAAGTCCCCCCAAAAGGATGGCGAAGATTCTACAAACTAGGACTTCATGTTGGCCCTAAGTCTGCAGAAGGAGGCCAGGCCATCAGCGCAGCAGAACAGGACTTCTGGAGGGCTGTGTATAAGGCAGACCCGGCCCACCATGGCCCTGTTCTCAGAGTGACATAAAGGGTAGAGCTGACAAGATCATGTTGTCGTATGAGTTTTGAGAGGAGCTCTACCCAGAACTGCTGGCTGACCATCAGACAAGCTATAACCCTTCACGTGCCTTACCTTTGCTCAGTACTGCAAGTTCTCCCCTAAGGAGGGAGGAGGACCCTGATGTCGTCTTCCAGAGCTTCCTGAAGCAGGCTACAAATAATCAGTTGGATGCTTTGATGAGCCTGAGTGACTTGGCCCCTGTGGGAGACATTGTCATCATCCCATTTGAATTTTATGGGGTTCAGCTAGAAGAAGAGGTACTACATCACCAGGACCAGTATGACTGGAGATTTCTTGGCAGGACTCCCAGCCTCACCTGACCTCACCAGAACTGCCTGGGAGGTGAGTCAGATACCAGGGAGACCTGTCTTCTGGTTACATGGTTAATATCAAGCAGGAAGCAGCTAAAGGCTGCACCAGCAGAGTGCGGATAACATGACAACCAGCTGTACCTGACTATCAGAATCCACATCAGCCCCTAGATCTGGCTCACTCCCTGAGTGAAGCTCAGCAACTCAGACAGCCAGGGCATGGGGGGTGGAATCGAAAGGGCCCCAATGGGCACAGGCTGCTGTGCCTGTTCAGAGATGTATTCTGTGTGCAGGCATCCAGAAAGCCTTGTGCCCTTTTCTGTGAGGGCCTATAGGGAGGCATGGAGCCAGTGATAGGAGCAAAGGTGGCAGGAGCTCCCAAGTCCCCCCTGCAGCCACCAGTTACTGCAGCAGAACTGCGAAGGCAAAGCCTCCAAAGCAGCGGGGAGCTGGGGATGCAGCGGAAGAGGAGGAGGAGGGATGGAGTCTGAGGATACAGCCCACCTGGGGCCCTGCCTTCAGGGCAGAGCAGCACTTACCGAGGATCAGGCCCCACCTCGCTGGCTCTTTAGGCAGGGCAGAATTTTCCGGATTTTAACTTTTTCTAGGGTACAGCCATTTTCTGTCTTTTGAGATTATGTTGTGAGAGTTTGGGTTTCGAGGGAGGACTAGCCGAGAAACTGCTGGGAGGCAGCTTCCAGCCTTAGCAGCCAGTTCCGGCAGCAGCGATCACACAAGTTCTGGCCTCTCTGCCCACTGGGGTTCTGCCGTGTGAAATACCATCGCCAGTGCTTCTCAGTGCTCTGCGGTTCCGGTGGGAGGAGAGGAGGGTTCTCGAAATCTGTAGCCACCAGTGAAGTGATTGTTTCCTCTGCCCTCTCAAAACTTCACGCACGTTAATGCTTCCTGCAGACCATCTAAGAAAACAGAAGGGTATTCCCCTTTTTCTTGTTGGATTCTAGTTTAGAATAATTGAATGACTTAGTTCTTATTCTTCTTAGACCTTTAAGAACACATGTACGAAAGTGTCTCCTGTTCCAATCTCCCATATAGCTACTAGGCCAGATCACCTGCAAGAGGCATTAATGAAACATACTTCTCTAGATGCTAATTCAGTAGAGGGACAAGTTATTCTTGTAAGTTCATTACTCAGTCAGCCCCCAATATTAGAAAAGAGTTACAAAAGATAGCTTTTGCTCCAGACAACTCATTTGATACTTTGGTAAAAACTGTTTAAGTGTCCTATAATTGGAATTGGGAAAACAAGGGAGAGAAAACAAAGAGATTAAACAATGGCTGCCTTTGTAGCCTCAAAACAGACCCTAAGTCTGATTCTCTTGGCTCCAAGAAGAGCCAAATGACAGTGAGGTTCATCTGCTACTGCTGTCAGAAACCAGGCCAGCATAAAAGAGACTGCCTTAGGAGGCCCACAAGCCATGCCCTGACTGCCAAGACAGCCACTAGAAGGGAGACTGCACTCTGAGGCAGAGGCCCAGAGCTCAGACTCAGCTTCCTAGATGGTCCAGTAGGACTGAAGGGCCCTGGGCCTGCCTCTTCCCTCTGGCCAGACAGTCTCTACCTGTCAGCTCATCAGAGGAGCCCTAAATAATCACAACTAAAGGAAGAGAAACCCAGCCTATCACTGGACATTGACACAGGTCTCTTCGTCCTTCTCCAGCTCTGACCTTCCTTCCAGTCATTGCACCTCAAAAGAAACAGATTTTAGAAGATGTGTTGCTTTAGCTATAACTGAGATACTACTATATACTCAGGTTGCTTACTAATCAAAATGATGCTGAGACTGACATACAAATGTAATTTATTATTGTTCATGTATAAGATTTAAAAGGTATTTCATCGGTTTAATCTGACTGAATGATGTGTATTTCATAATAAATACGTAAGTTAAAAAAACTTCACAAATGTGAAGGAGATAAGGAGGGGACAGGACCGACTAAGGGGAGTAAGAGGCAGACCATTTGCCCCTGCTTAACCGTAAGTCCCCCTGCCTTGACCCCACTCCTATAGGATATAGTGGGTACACATTCCTGCCCGATTGCCATAGCAACCAAGAAAGTGTAAAAGCTGGTAGGGAACAGAGAACTGGGCCTTTTGTGTTTTCCCAGCCAGGAAAGGGAAGTACATTGGTCACTGGCTAAATCAATAAAGGCTCTGTATTTCCTATAATTTGGTCTCCTGTGGGCAATATATCCTTTCCCAGCTGTTACAATATATTGTCGTTGCTCAAGACTCAAATGAACAACTCTGAAAATGGACAGAAAAGGAAGACTGGAAAACTAGAACTGTAGTTACAGTTATCTGAGAGGGTGTCACAGGGTGCACCACACAGGAAGCCTTGCTATGCATGGGGCAGCTTTGGCCTGAACATGGTGGTGATACTGTCTGATACTCCTGGGGTGGATAGGGCTGACCGGTGAGGTAATCTACTGTGTTCACTGCAACCCTTAAGAGCTCAGGGAAGTAAAGTCTATATGTCAGAAAAAAAACCTTCATTATTTGCTTAATGATGAAACTTTTAAAGTTTGAATGAAATGCTTTGGTTCCACGTCCTGGAAGCCCATTTCTGGGGCTGGGGATATAGTTCAGTGGCACAAGCATGTGCCTATCAAGTGCCAAGTCCTGAGTTTGATTTCTGGAAAAAATAAAGCCCATTTCTTATTAATTTGATTGAGGTCAATTCAACTAAAACATAATTTCAAACTCCAATTCCACTGCCAGAAATTCCTTATGTGGTGCAAGTATTATGACATTTAATAATTTTAAAAGATATCAAATAAAGAAGTTCCATAAAGCCCACCTTTATAAAATTACCTTAACAAGGAACATTACTCAAATGTACAAGTCAATGGAGATATGAAATGAAAATCTCATTGAGAATATTTGGACAAAGCGAGACTACCGGACAGGTATAAAGGGCTGGTTCTCCCCTCAGCATGATAGCAGGTTTTCTGCAGGAACGGCATTCTGTGCGGAAGCACTGTGTATCCTGGGGGGCCCGAAACAGATATTCCAACACTAGTTCCATAATAGGTGGCCCCACCATCAGTTCTTAATGCAGTGAGCACAATATAATCTGGCAAGAGGTATTTTCCCCTGTGTTTAAAAAACACAAATAAACCCCTTATTTCCAAACAAGAACTACAAAGCAGATAGAGCCAAGATATTTTGAAGTATGAAGGGTCTTTCTCTTTTCTGTATTTGGTACAGGATCTCCCTACACTGCTCAGACTCATAGTGATCCTCCTGTTTTCAGCTTCCCCTGCGCTGGGATTATAGGCATGAACCCCACGCTGGGTCTTAATAGATGACTCTGCACACCTCTGAGGGGCCTTTGGACTTCATTTCTTCTAATCTCTTATTTTGCAGTGGAGGAGATGAGATTTGCTGATGAATAATCAGCCTCAAATACAACCCTGAAATCCAAATCTCCTGACTTTCCATCTCCTTTTTTCACTGGATGCCTTTAAAATCCTAGAATTCATTACACTAAATAAATACATTTGCTCTTGCTTCAGGGATGTGAATTGTATATGTTTTCATATATATCTGAGGAAAAACTAATCCAAACAACATATGCTATCAGTTTGGTGTACCCAAGCTTAAAAACACTAAATTTCCTCATTTAAACTTATTTGAATGGACCAAGTGAGCATTCTTGCAAGAAAAAGCAATTTCATGTAATAACAGGAAGAAATTACCATTGTATGCATCATTATCCACTTGGAAGAGCTAGAGATTCTTCCTAAAACTACACAACATAAAATGCTCACAAAAGACTGATATCATCCTTGTGTCTGAAATGTGGTTAACTGACAAGGAAAATGAAATAAAATTAATTTAAATCATGGTGAAATTTGGTTTCTGGATTTCTTCTTCTGCCACAAAGGAACTTCATCTGTAGGGGCACTGGTGAGTTTTAAAAGAACGCACATAACGATTTGTTCAATAACAATGTACAAAATCATTTGAATATAAAATACTAGTTTGTGTTTGTGTTGTTAATAGAGGCATTTTAATCAACGTAGCTCTTGGGGCTTTTAGCAAAACAGTCCAGTTTCAGCATAAATATAAGAAAAAATATCATAAATTATTGTATCACCAGACTATTGAAAAATTGCTACCGACATTGAAAAACTTAGTGATTATAATTGAAGTACAAAAATAATATAATTTATATATAGTAAATATAAATATACTTGAAAAATATTTACCATTACTTTTGTCTATATGGATTTATTGATTCTGTGTTGAATTTAACCAATCCTGTATTTGTTTAAACAACCCCATATTTCACAGTTTAAAATGCAAAGACCTAGTTTCCATGGCATTTCCATGAACACATGGATCAACTCTGATTCTCATACATTGTTCAGAGAAATAGAAACAGGTTCAGCCACTTTGGAAAACAGCCTGCAGGAATGGACTCAAACTAAACTTGTGACTACCATGTACCCCAAAAATTGCATTCCATCAGCTATAGGAGGTATGATAAAAATAGGGGAATGCTTAAATTAAAACTATATTATGCAGAAAGACACATTACAAGCAATTCCCTTGGTCAGCATGCTTGCCCATCATTCTTGCCACTATGCCCGAAGCAGTTGGGGAAGTCTTCTTCCCTATCTTACGTTATCCCGGCATGCTTACCTGGCTGTTGTGAACTGATTGCAGACTTTAAATTTTCATGATCATTTTGCCTTTGGGCAGCAGTGGGGGTAGCCAGCTGCCTGTCTTTCCATGACATTATTCAACAGCAGCACCCACCAGATTTTGGATTACACCTCACTGATGTCCTTACGAAGGATGACTTTCAGAACTGCTTCAGAAAGCAGCAATCTCAATGGTACAAGTGTGTCAGAAGTGAAGGTGGGACTTCTGGGGGGACTTAATGGCCATATGTCTTTTAATGAATCCATTTTTGTAATTTATATTTTGATTGCCCCTTGAATCAAAACAAGAGAAGACACTGGTCCAATACTGGACTAATTTTAGAAAGCATTCACAAAAATTGTATTTATAATTGCTCCAAACTGCAAATGCACTAACTGTTCACCAGAAGAATAAATAATTGAGATTCCACAATAGACTACTATGTCACAATAGAAGAACAAAATACTAATATATGCAAAAATGTGAATCAATGTCATAGATACGCTGAATGAAGAAGCTATCGTGCCGGCCTCCAGGCTGAGTGATTCCAGTTATAGGGAGCTCCTATAAGTAGACAAAATGCTCTTTGGTGATTGAAATCAAAGTTATTATGACTGCCACCGAGTCTGCTGATGCCTAAAGAGCTAACATGTGTGGCACTGACGCGGGCACAAGGCAACTGGCAGAATGTGGGGAAGATTAGTCCTGCGAGTTAAACTGAAATGAGAAAATCTTGAAAACTGGAAAAATTGCAATTTGGTTTACATAATAGCAGAACAGTTAGCAAAAGTCTCACCCGGAATAACACGAGATGCAAAATGTAATTGCTCTGAGCAGGGTGAGATGTGAGACCCAGTGGCACCTCAGGTGATGGGCAGGGTCCTCGCTTGCTCCTCGAAGGTGAAATCCTAGGCTGAGCTCAGACCCTGAGGAATCTGGCCACATCTTGTCCCCACCTCACAAGGACTGGGGAGGGTCAAGTGGATTAGGGAGCCACTGGGAAGGGACATTGAAGGAAATAGTTTATATTCTTATGGAAGTATGACTACTGGGTTATAAAAAATTTTAAACTGTATACTTACATCCAGCACTTTTTGTTACAGGTAAATTATACTTCAATTTTAAAAACAGAAAATGACAAATTAAAAATATTAAATAAAGCATTATAAGGCTTATTTCAAGATATGTGATAGTGACATGTACTATGGTTTAAAAGTTATGAAACAGTTATGGTTTTTAACATATGTTACATTTTTCAAATAACCCAAATCATGCAACATCTCTATTTTAAAAATTACATTGAAAGTTTTCATTTCTATTGTTGCTGGGATATCATTGTTGAATCCCTATCATCTTGCTGAGTAAAAGTCTGTTTTTGTTTCTGATATATTCTTACTATTTTTAAAATTCTCTTTAAAAATAGAACAAAAAGGAAAAAATAACATTTAGATCTCACTAAGAATTGCATTTCATTGGTTTCATTGACCTAACATGTTACTTTTACATTGATTTTTTTTAAAATAGTTCCCTGAACTTAAAGATACTATTGATTGCCCTGGTTAGTATTTTTGAATTGGTCAATAAACAGCATAGATATTAATATGTTTTAATTATTGAGGTGAATGTAATACACATTTATTCTCTATGTTACCCTCTTCCACAAATGTATGACGTAAAAGTGTTCCTCTATGCTGTACCATTTTTTATCCTCTTCATTTTTGTGTTTTTTTATTATTTTTCATTTTTTATTCATTACTTAGAACCTAGGGGACATTTCAAACCATACAGACACACATGCGCGCGCGCACACACACACACACACACACACACACGTATTCACTCACAGGCTCATTAACTGATTACAGAGTGTGCAGGTCCCTCCCTGTGAGCCAAACACCCTTCAGTGTTTCCGCAAGCATCCAATGCAGTGGAGAGACTATGGCTGACCTGGGTCCCCATCCGGATCCCAGCTGTGCGGCTGATGCGGTTATTTCAAGACCAAACACACGCAGACCAAAGATGAAGACATGAGAAGTAATTGCTTCTATGATAGTAGTTTGGTTCTCAAGGGTACGGATTTAATCCGGCCTCTCCCATCAGCTCAACAATAGTCACCGTTTTTCTGTTCATCAACTGCTTGCTTGCTTTTCTGTATTAGAAGCTTTCTAGTGCATGTTTGTATGATCTAACCCTAAACACCCACGCACCGTGTTCGGCACTATCATTACCACAGTGGATGGTCTGTACATTTTACTGAAGCTTTGAGAAGAACTATTTGTGATTATCTTTAAAAGTGTCTCTAAAACATTTATAATTTTTTCTCATTTATATTCAAGGCAGAAATACTTTTCAAGTGATCTTTTAGTTATTCCTCTTACCTTAAGTTTAAAAAAGGCTATAGCTAGTGATGTGAGTACATCTTGAACTTTGAGTTTGTCTCTCTCTTCTCTCTCTCCCTCTCCCTCTCCCTCTACTTTTCTCTCTTTTCCCACCTCTCCCTCTCTGTCTCTCTCTCCTCCTCTCCTCTCTCTCCTTCTCCCTGTCTTTCTTTCCCTCTCCCTCTCTCCCTCTCTCTCTCTCTGTCTCTCTCTCCCTCTCCTTCTCTCTCTCTCTCCCTCTCTCTCTCTTACACTTATCAATGTACTTATTTTTATGGAGCCTCATCATGTAGCTTGGACTCATGGAGACCCTCCTGACTCAGCCTCCTCGGTGCTGAGATTACAGCGTGTGCCCAGACTCTGGCCTGCTCAGTGCGTCTGGAGGCAGAGCTGGTGCAGCTTATAGCACCAGGGACCAAACCACTGTCCCTGCACTTGCCTAAGCAGGTGCTTTAGTCTGCTGAGCTACCTCCCTGGCCTGAGGTTTTCCTTTTCAGTCTACATAAATTCAGAAAGATTAGAAGATGTAATATGACAAAATAAAGTATAATAAGCTCCTACCTATACATCTCCTCCAAAACCATGTAGTTACTAGAAGAGAATCAGGTGGAAGAAGGGGGAGGGCAGTGGTTTGTAACCAATAAGAAAATGTGTTACTTTTTAATTTAGTGGAAGATATGTAAATGTCCTTGTGGAAGTTCTGTGAATTTCAAGTCAATCTTAGACTCTGTTAATAATTCCAGAATCATTTTTCTCAACTACTACTTACAAAACCAACTTGCAGTACTAGATTGCATTCTTTTTTTTTTTTTTTCAGAACGAGAGATTGAACTCGGGGCTTGTGCTTGCCAGGGAAACATTCCACTGAGCCATCTCCTGAACCCCTTAGATTTCATTCTAAAACCTGTTTATTGTGTTCTGTAATGGTTTGTGTCTGCTTGTCTCCCTAAAACCTCATGCAGTCATGGGGTGGACCTATAGAGTTTATGATTAACTCATCATCCATTGGGGTTATGGGTCTGAGTACTGCTGGGATTTTGGGTGTGAGTGCTGTATCCAGCCTGGGACAGGCAAGAAGCAGAAAGGCTTGCTTTCTGTTGCCATTGTGCTGCTACTCCTTGCTTTGCTCTCTTGCTCTTTTTTTTTTTTTTTTTTTTTTTTTTTTTTCAGAACCAGGGATTGAACTCAGGACCTTGTGCTTGTCAGGGAAGTACTTACCTCACTGAGTCTTTTCCCCTCTCTTGCTATTTAATTTTGCTATAAAATGCTACTCTTTGCCATGTGCCTTGAAGCCTGCTGAGGCACAAAGACTGAAACCTCCAGTGACGTGGGGCTAAATAAATCTTTCCCTCCTTCAGTTTGGGTGTGGGGTATTGGTCTGAGCAATGAGAGAAGAGTAACTGAGATAGTTAGTAAACGCCCCAGTGTGTTAGGCAATAGTAGCCAAGCAAACATGTCTAGTGGGAAGTAACCAATCATGTTATGTATGGAAAAGTGAAAAGAAAATTGCACTGAGTGATTAAAAATTCTTGAAAAGACTTCTATGTAACTAACAGAAGGCATACTGTGAACTAAAGGAATGAAAAATTTTAAGATCCCGTAGTGAGAATTTCCAAAATCCCTAAATACTGAGTTGGCTAAAAATAATTGATAAGGAAATTATGGAAAGAATTTATGTGTACAAGGAGTTACAGCAGTAAAAACATACATAAATCTTATCACACTTCCATGACTATACAACCTGATGCCACAGGAATTCTGTTTTGAAATTAATGATATAAAAATCACCTGTTACCCTATTATTTAGTTTTGAAATTCAAAACTAGCAAATGAAAAATTACAAAAGTTTTATTTTTCTTTATAATAATGCATCTACTCTCCATTAGTTCGGCTAATAGCTTGGAAAGTGAACAGTAACCAAGTGATTTTACAGAAAGGCAAGTCATCATTCTAACTTTTCAATTAGCAAAGATAGTGTCACTAAAACAACTGATCTTTAGTTATTAAAAACAAATAAATACATAAGTAAATAAGAACACCTCACTTGAAAGGGAATGAATTTCTTTTTTTTTTTTTTTTTTTTTTTTTTTTTTTTTTTTTGTCTTTTTGAGACAGGGTCTCACTATGCAGTTCAGGCTGGCCTTAAGCTCACTTTGTAGCTCAGGCAGGTCTCAAACTCACAACAATCCTCCTGCCTCAGCCTCCCGAGTGCTGGGATTACAGGCATGCACCACCATGCCCGGCTATGAATTTCTATTTCTAGCTTTGCAAAGGTAAAAATACTGACACAGAGAAAAGTGCTAAGTGCCTATAACAAATTTTGTAAATGCTAAGCCAGGCAGTTGGGGATTCTTACTCAAATCAGTCCAACATTTAACTATCCTATCACACTGCAGAATATTAGAACCCTCATTTTCTCCAAAACACTGGGCCTGAGGGAAATTAAGATGCTACAGACTAATTAAAAAAATTAATCCTAAATTCTATTCATTTTTAATTTGTTGTTTTTGGTTTGCTTGTTTGTTTTACAGAGCTGAGGACTGAACTCAGGCCCTTGCACTTGCCAGGCAAGTGCTTATTCTACTGAGCTATCTCCCCAGCACAATCATGACTTTGGTAGGTTGCGATTTCCTATGTACCAATCACAGTTGGTTTATACTGTTTTTCTCTCCATGGGAAGGCATTTTACTGCTCTTTTCTCTTGGGAAGAACTGTGCAGTTTCCTGTGCCACCCAGGCTGCCTAGATCAGAAGAAAGACAATATGCAGGCGTGGTGGCACACAATTTTGATTCCAGCCCTTGAGAAGCTGAGGCAGGAGGATTGCTGTGAGGTAGAGACCAGCCTGGGCTGCAAAGTGAGTTCAAGACCTGCTGTAGTGCAGACGGAGACCCTGCCTCAGAAAAAAATAATAATAATAATAACTTATTCCCATTTCACCTTCCTCAAAAGCATTGTTTCTCTTAAGTTTCTTGAAATATTTAGACACATTGGATGAAAATAAAAAGTTGTTTATATAACTTTTCTTTTAAGAAAAAAATCCTAGGTGGATTAGAGGCCAGATGTAGAGAAATGAAAGAAAACGCTTAAATGAAGAGACGTCGCCTTTCCTCATTCTCTGTCACTCCAATGACCTAGATAGCTAAAAGATGGTTCAAGATTTTAGTTGAAGAATGGAAAGATAACCCACAGAGTAGGAAAATTTTATGGCCATCTTTCCCTCAAATAAAGGACTTATTTCAAAAACATATAAAGAGCTAAAAAAAAAAACCTCAGACACCAGAACTCAAAGACTGGATCCAGCTTTTCATCTGGTTCCAGCTGCTGGGCAGCTGCAGTTTACAGTGCAGTTATGGCCAAGTCTAAGCACCACACCACTGCACAACCAGTGCTGAAAATGGCACAGAAATGGCACCAAGAAACCTCAGTCATGAAGATAAGAATCTCTGAAGGGGGAATACCCCATGTTCCTTAGGAGCATGCGTCTTGCCAAGAAGCACAACAAGACGGTTTCAAGAAGCTGCAAGCAAACGATGCCGAGGCCATGCGTGCACGTGCTGAGGCTATCTAGGCCCTCCTCAAGCCCGAGGAGGTCAAGTCCAGGATCATCCCAAAGGGAGTAAATTACAGGCTCGCTCAACTTGCCTGTATTGTCCACCCTAAGCGTGGGGAGCATATCCGTGCCAGCATTGCCAAGGGTCGCAGGCCTTGCCGGCCAAAGGCCCAGGCTCCAGCCAAGGCCCAGGCTCCAGCTTCTGCTCCAGCTCAGGCCACCAAAGGTGCCCAGGTTCCACAGTAAAAGCCTCTTATCTGCTGATGTAAAAACAAAGGACTGCTGTGACCCCTGGGGTGTCATCTGTTGAGGGCTGGTGTCCTCCTGTGCTCTTTGTACAAATAAGCCTGAGGAAGAATTAAAAAAAAGAAAAAAAAAATAAGACTGTATCCAAAAATGGGCATCTGAGATGAATATACACTTCCTAAAGGAATGCCAAATAAATACATAAAAATATCTTCAACATCACTGATCATTTAAAACATGCAAATTAAAACAGCATGGATCTCACCCCAGAAAGAATGGTTATCATCAAGAAATCAGTGGATAGCAAAAGATGGAGGCGCTGTGAGGAAAAAGAAACCTTCTCCACTATTGATGGGAGAGTAGACTGATGCAAATGCTGTGGGAAAGGGTGGAGATTCCGCAGAAAACTAAGATTAGAGATTCCATTCAATTAGTTATTCCTCTTCTGGGTATCTTCCCATACTAATTAAAAATACTGGGCCGGGGAGATGGCTCAGTGGAATAAGTGCTTTCCTAG
>PVKA01003998.1:0-103586 GCA_004027165.1 Ctenomys sociabilis | reverse complement strand
ATAGGAAATAACAAAGAGCATAATTCGAAAGCAAGAGAAATTGCAATATGCTCCTGGATGAACAATAAAGAGCTCTCAAAGTGATAGTTATGCAGGACTATACAAAATATATTAGATGAATCCTTATTTAAAAGGTCATTGAAGATTTCTATGAAACAGTACCAATTTTATATTGGATTATACATGTATTTTTTTATATATATGTGTGTGTATGTGTGTATAAAGGATAGGGAAGAAGTAATATAAAGTCAAAAGAAAATGGAAATATACTTTTTAAAGTTTCTAATACTAGGAGAAGATATCATATGATGACTTTTAGATAAATTGTAATTCAAAGATATAGTATGAATCTTAAAACAAAAATTAAGATTAAGCAATATTCAGAAAATTAAATACTAATTAATTTAAAATTAAATGTTTCAAAACATTTGAACTAAGAAAAAGTTTTCATGACAGTAAAGAAATACTAAGAATAAAACATAAGATAAATGCTGGAATGACAAATAAATGACCATCACTTCTGACAGTTTGAGGATAGGATATCGCCCAAAGTTCTAGTGTGTTGTGGACATGGATAATGACCATGACGCTTACAGGTGGCCAGGTGTCACTTGTGGGACTGAGCTACATCTATTTCCTTAAAATCTACCCTGTAGTCCCATATGGAATCTTGACCCATAGGGTGCAAGAGAAGTCCATTTGTAGAGTGTGCTGATGGAAATATTTTGTTGCTGCATATAAAAGAATAACTGAAAGACTACTATTGCATGCCTCTTATTCTCCTGTGTTTATTTGTCCTGCTTGGTGGGTTTTCTCCATTCTCATTCATGGCATTGTGATCACTTTGCTCCCTCTCTAGAACATCATTTAGTAGTCTGTGTAGGCTCGGCTTTGTCATCATGAAATTCTTTAGTTGTTCTTTGTCATGGAAGTATTTTACTTCTCCATTATACTTGAAAGAGAGTTTTGTAGGGTATGTCAGTGTTGGTTGCAATTTGTTTTCTTGCAAGACTTGAAGTAACTTTGCTCCTTGCTCTTCTTGACTTGATGATTTGTGAAGAGAAATCTGCCGTTATTCTGATGGGTTTTCCTTTAAATGTGATCTGTTTCTTTTCTTTAGTGGCTTTTAGTATACTGTTCCTGTGCTGAATTTCTGAGATCTTGATTATCACATGTCTGGGAGTGGTTTTACTTGGGTTGATGTTATTTAGAGTTGTATATGCTTTGGTTACCTGAATGTCAGATTGTTGCCCCATATTTGGGAAGTTTTCTGCTATTACTTCTGCCCATATTCTTTTTATATCATTTGTATTGACTCCTTCCTTCTCATTGATGCCTATTAGTCTCACATTGTTCATTTTTGTATCATCTTGCAGGCGTTGGATTATTTTTTTCTGCCTCCTAGTTGTTTTTAAGAGATCTTTGCTTACTTTTTCACTAGCTGCAATGGTGCATTTAAAGTTAGAGAGTCTATTTTCACTTTCACTCAAACGGATTTACCAGCTTGTGATTGAGGTTTTAATTTCCTGTATATCACTTTGGATCTGTTTCATATATTCCATTTCTTTCCTATATTGCTTATTCAGGGGTTCCATCATTTCTATATTGTGCTTTATTTTTTTTTTTATCAGTGTATTCTTTAGAAGCACTTAGTACTTCTTTGATTATAGTTATGGCTACATTTTTTACTTCAGAAATTATTTCTGGTCTGATTTCTTCTATACCTTTCTGCAGTTGTTTCTTTACTTCCAATGCTATTATTTCAGAGATTTCAGGTTTGTGATTTCCAATTTCCTCTGTGCTAGTGTCATCTGTATTTGTACTGGGTGGACTCGGGGCCTGAGACTGCTTTTTGTTCCTTCTCTTTGTCATTTTGTGTACCACTGATTATTGACCTTTGGTGTAGAGCTTAGATAGAGTTATTACGTTAGCAGCAGGTCCGGATCTCAAAGTTCAGACTCCTCAGGTGGTGGTGTGGCTTGGGTCTGGCTGCTGTGCTCTGCTTCTTCCTGCTGCAGCCTTGCAGGTGAACCCTTTGTGTCACTCTGGCAAGGTGTTCTGCTCCTGAATCAGCTGGGTGGGTCTTGCCTCCAGCCTCTTTAAAGGGAGTTCTGCTGAAGGGTTCCATGCTGAGCCTGCGCTCTGGGTCACTTCAGGATCTGGCAGCCCGGGTGGTCTCTTAAAATAATTTCTTAATATTTTATCAGATCATAATAAAATGAAAAGGAAATCAATCAGAAGAGAATCTACAGAAATGATGCTAAACCTGTGGTGATTAAACAATACACTGTTGATTTAACAATCATTTAATATTTCATTTTATTTTTCCCAAACCAATAAAGATCTTTTTTGTCTCATTAAAATATCACAGATTGGTTTTCCAGTCCAGAAGCTTGTTTCTGTGTCTGGGTAATTCTTGGATCTTATTCATCTGGCTGCTGAATGGTTCCCTTTTCAGAAACATAGATACCATCCAAAAATGTTCTGATGTCCTTGTGTTTTTACTGCTGTGGCTTGCTGAATGAAAGCAGCTAAATTTGAAACAAGCTCAGTGTCATTTCCTTCGAGGATTAGCTCATCTTTCCAGGTCTGAGATACTGAGCAAGCAACACCTGCCCTCATACAAATTCGGCAAAAGTATTTTTCACCCAAGAAATTTTCCAGATTTTGACAAGAGACCCATTCTCCTGAATAATGACGTCGATGGGGAAGCGAGCACACACAGACCTCATCCTGTAACAGGAGCCCAGCGTGACCCCCTGGGTCGTGTTCTGTACGTGGCTACAGATCGCATGGATGGCCCCCAGCTCCTTTCTGCTTCCCCACCATTTGTCAAGCCAGAGCTTCTTCTTTTTCTTCCCCATGAGACTGAGTTCCACATTGATGCAGTAGCAGTCCCTCCTCGGGGTTCCTCTGGGGCCCTTCACAGGAACTGTGCGTCTTTCAGAGTTGCTGAGAATGGTCTTCATTCTTGCGGCAGATGTGGCAAGAGCTCATTTCATATTGTAGAAGAAATCCCTTGTTCAGTCGAAACCTTGAGATTTGAAGTATAAGTTTAATTCTTGTGAGTGCATTACTTCATTAACAGTATTGTTAGAGAGAGAAATTGGTGGACCTTTTCTTTCTTTTTTTAAAATTTTATGTATTTGGTACAGGATCTCACTACTCAACTGGGACTCATAGTGATCCTCCTGTTTCAGTCTCCCCAGCTCTGAAATTACAGTCGTGTGCCCCCAGGGCCCAGTCTTAGTGGCCGGCTCAGTGTGCCAGGAGCAGGGCCAGCACAGCATGTGAAGCCCAGAATTGAACCCAGGTCCTTGTGGCTTGCCTAGACATTTGCTTAGACCACTGGGCTATCTCTGTGGCCCCTTCTTCCTTTTTAAAAAGAAAACCTTAACAGCTTTTAAAGCTTTCTCCGAAGCCCCCTCAGACCAATCTGCTTGACTAATGCATTGGCTCTGCCCAGGAGCTATCTTGTCATGCTGAGATGACTTTTCCTGAATCAGCATCCACTGGTGGGAAAGTAGCTGCCGCTTTCACCTCCTGCCTTTCCTGAGCATTTAGTGTCTGTAGCAAGCCATTATCTGGGGTAGGAGCAGACATTAGGTCCACATAGAAAGCTATGAGTTAATAGGTCTCCAAGCTGCATGGCAGAGGAAAAGGCTGCTCCTGGGCCTGATACGCCTGCAACAGCAACAACGCAATTAGCCTTTGTATCAGCAAGGAATTAGGAATAAATATGTAGATTCAGAGTTGATTCGTTCCACACTGTTACTTTTATCTACAGCTCTTAGAGAAAGATAATTATTGAATTTTTGATATAATTCAGGCATAAAAAATAAGATAAGTAAGCAGCTACATTCTTAATTCACTGATAAGAGATATCTGCTAAAATAATATCTGTAAATATAATATCATGTATGCACCTTGTACAATACCAAAACATTATGAAAACAGTTTGCAATGTATTAATTTATCAAATCTGTATTGTTAAGGTGTCTTGAAATTGTCTGATTGACATTTGTAGTTCAATAAAATAAAATAAAAAATAAAAAAAAAAAGAAAGAGAATGGTTGGAGTTGAGATGGTCACAGGAGACTCAAAGTCCCCTTTGTTCTGAGTAAAATCATCAGCTTTTGGAATCTGGTGTTTCGACTCTTCATTGATCCATTCTTTTTACTGAAGAGTCTGAATCAGTTTTTCTTGCATTGTCTTATTTATTTATTTATTTATTTATTTATTTATTTATTTAGTGAAACTGGGGATTGAACTCAGGCCTTTGCACTTGCCATGGAAGCGCTTATTCCACTGAGCCATCTCCCTGGCCCAAAGAGAGAGATGGTAGACAGGTGGGATTTGAGTGTGAAATACTCCTTTTTTTTTTTTTTTGTCCTTTTTAATTACACCACACACATTGGCCCTTTACTAAAGTCTATGTTCCGTCTTGGGTGGATCTCATAGCTCCACAATCCCAGGCTTGAATGTTCTGGAATCTAACCCACAATGCTCTCATAGGGTAATACCAGAGTGAGGATTGTCCACTGTCTGGGATCAGTGCCCTGGACAAATTGAGTGCCTGCATGGGACATTAAAGAGGATACCATTTCAGACTCACCATCACACTGGGAAGGGACTTTTTCTCCTGATATTCCAATAGCTGCAGGGACTAGAGAAAGGCCCAGGAGAGGGTAATGAAGGTCCTGTTTAGATCAGAGAAATATTTGGAATTTAAAGCTGTTAATAACATCTCTCTTCCCTGTCCACATCTCTGTTGCCCAGCAGAGGTCTCTGCTTCCCATCGTATGTTTAGTGTCATATAGAAGCATCTTGGGTACTTTAAACCATCAAACATTGAAAACATGGTATTACATGTCATTTCCCTTATCTTTGATAAAGCAATTCCATTTGCAATGAAGTGTAAGGATTTGGGTTAAGTCTGGTTCATCATTGTCCTTTGTCAGCAGCTAGAATATCTCTACTCCTTGGGGTATGTCGCTTTTGAATTTAATCACAGTCTGTTTGTCCATCAGACCAGCAGTGCTGGACTTTACGATGATCTGGGGGGAAATGACTTCGAAAAGAGCAAGCCTGATCCAGACAGAAAGGAGTCAGTTATATAAAGGTTTGAGTCTTCACTCAGGGCCAACCACCATGGTCCTATCTATGTTTATGGTTGTGAGGATTCCGGCTACTGACATCAACTAGAACCACCACCTTATCATCTCCAGCCTTGAGAAAAAAAAAAGGTGCATGGAAGAAAACTGCAGTGAGACTCTGTATTTCTGAACCCCCAATCTGTTCTTGTCCCAGGAACTTCCAGTCTGTCCCATCAAAACAAAATCTATGGTCGACATGTATGCAGGACTTGCAAGAGATACAGCCTGGGAGGAAGTGAATATGCTCTCAAGGCAGCTTTGCATCCTTGGGTATCAGAGGAAAAACTAAATGAGGTAGAAGAAAGGATGCTGCACTTGAGAGAAACTTCATGAAAGTCATACATTCAATTAGCGAGGAAGAAAAATGAGAAGAAAATATGCATAAGATGCTGGGAATGGCAGGCAGGGGAGATGACTCAGTAGAATAAGTACTTCAAAGGCTTGAGTTTAATCCCTGGGTCCACAAAAAAAATGTTGGCAACACCAACATCTTTGGAAATACCCTAAAAGGAGAAGAGTTTGCACTCAGGCATAGAAAACTATTCAGTGAAGTTATAGCCCAAAATTCTATGAACACTCAGGTACAGAGGCATTTAAGACCCCACTGCTCTACAGCATTTCATATTTAAAATGTCAAAAATACAAGACAAAAAAAAGTATTAAAAGCTTCAACAGGGTTGCTAAGTTCGTTGCCACATTTAGAAGGTATTTCAGTGATGTATTATAATTCCTGAAAGTAAATTTCATCAAGATTACTGAACTCAGAAGGTTGCCCTTCTGAACCAAATGTTTTCCAAAATAAATATAAACTAAAGAAACTTAAGTCAGTAGGCCAGCATGACAGAGATACTTTCATCCTACATAAGAGGAAGAAAGATTGGTGCAATTATCAGAGTACAGAAAGGAAGAAATACAGAAACTCAGTAAGAGAGTCAATACATGAATGAGAAATTGGAAAGAATCCAGTAGTACAGAAATACTGTAAACTACTACATGTCTAAGAAGAATAAAACAGAAAGAAATGAGCACAGAATTTTCAAAAACACCAAATAAATACACAAAATGAAAAGACCATTTGAATGTATTCCAGTCACAAACCTGAGTGTGAGTGGTCTCAATTCCCCAACTAAAAAATACAGACTGATTTATTAAAAGCACAAGATGGAACAACATGCTTCCTGCACACACACACACACAAATGTCACCTGCAAAAACATACACACGCAGAAACAGAAGAAGTGGGAAAAAAAAATACTCCAAGTAGATAAATCTGAAACAAGCAAGACTAGTTGTACTTCTATCTGACACAGTAGACTTTAACCCAAAACCAATTCAAATACTCTAAGAAGGTCACTCCAGGGGAGCCGGGGAGATGGCTCAGTGGAATAAGTACTTCCCTGGCAAGTGCAAGGGCCTAAGTTCAATCCCCGGTTCTGCCAAAAAATAAATAAATAAATAAGAAGGTCACTCCATACTGGTGAAGGGAACAATTACTCAAGCAAATAAAATAGTTACAAATATACATGCACTGAATGTTACAGCACCAGACTTTATAAAACCAACCCTACCACATACACATGGAGAGATGGACCCCCCCACAATATTAGTGGTAACTGTAATGTGTTGTTCTCACCAATAGATACATCATCTAAAGAGAAGCACAGCAAAGATACACAGGAAGGGAAAAGCACTCAACGGACATCAAGAGAATATTTTAACAGCCATCTAATGCATATTCTTTTCATCAGACACGGAACTTTCCCCAAAAAATCTCCTAGATTAGTCCACAAGGAATTTCTAAAGCATTAAAAAGTGTGAGAACTTCTTTCATACCATGTCACATTGGGATGAAATAGGAATGAACAGCAAGAAAAATGACAGAAATCACACCAAACGTGGTCATTAACCAATACACCAACTGACCGGGGCTCCATACTGTAGCAGTTTCCTGGCTAACTTGTGCAGGTCTCAGAATGCTGGCCACTGTTTTTCTATAAGACATCAGAAAATTCTTCAATCCTTAGGAAAGCTTTGTCCAACAGTAGGAAAGTTCTTTTTAATTCAGTTTCTGGCCACTAAAAAGCAACAAGAAGCTGTGAGCGGTTTTCGATCAGAATGCAGAAGAAGGAGGCATCTTTTAAGTCAAAGACAATAAAAACCACTCGGGTTGTGCGGTCAGTGACTAAGTACAAACATTAAGTATCATACAGTGAATCCCTGGACATTGTCACTAATAGCCGAGAAATCCTAAGCAAAGCAGATTGCTTCCAATCAGTTTTTTTTTTTTTTTTCCTGGCAGAAGAAGAAAATTATTAGGTGACTGATGAGGCTGGCTTAAGTCACATTTTAAAACATCTGGGACATAAGTTCAATTTTATCAAGTGCTTGGGCTCATAAGAGCTATTGTTTACAAAGAGAATTGGTGACTGATGTTTGAAGAAGACCTTAACAGCAAAGGCTTTTTTAAAGTTTGATGTAGAATCCCATCAGCCCAACCCACTTGACTAGCTCCTTGGTTCCTGTCAGGAGTACAGGCTCCCCTGCTGCAAGGCTTCTCCCAGACCAACATCAGCAGGAGGGGAAGTGCCTGCTAGGGTGCTAACTGCGCTTGTATCCAGCGCTTTTCTGGGAGGAAGGCTATCTGAGCCTTTATACTGCACAGCAAGTCCCTCTGAAGGAGCAGACCCAGACAATCAAGGCCACTGAAAAAGCTGAGAATTAAATATAGGGCTGTTAAGGCTCATGGCACAGAGGCTGCAGGGAACCCTGCTCCTGGGCCTTCTGAAAACTCCTGCAACAGGAACGACCTAATTAGACTCTTTGTTAGTGAGGATATTGGGAATGAACAGGTATTGATTGGTAACACTGTAACTTTTACTTAGGACTCTTGGGAAGAGAGAATGATTGGAACCTAGGTGGTCATGGGGGATCCAAGGTCCCCTTAGTCCTAAATAAGGTTGTCATTGACTTTTACAATCTGATGGTTTGGCACTCCCCTGAGCCATTCCTTTTACTCAAGGGTTTGGTTCAGTGTTTCTTCCTTTGTCCATTTTCATTATATTACACTCAGTGATTCTTTGCTAATGTCCTTCTTCCTTCTTGGGTTAAGCCTGTAGCTCTAAAACACCAGGTTTGAATGTTTTAGATCATAATGGTCCACCTCAATGAAAATGGTGGATTTTATAAATTGCCTCCACTACCCAGGAGTGGTTTACCCACACAGGTCCTTCGATTTCTTTTTAATTTTACTTGATACTATGTGAATTTTGTCCAATAAAGATTGCATTAATTTTTTTCTTGGGTTCGAGAGAGGGCTTAGTGGTATAAGCATCTGCCTGCCAAGTGCAAGGTCTTGAGTTAGATCCCCAATACCGCATGCCATGCCAGCCACAGAACCCTGGGTGTGCTGTGCTAGCCCCGAAACTGGGCATGGCGGTGCACACCTGTAATCCCAGTGCTGGGGAGGCCGAGACAGGAGGATCACTATGAGTCTGAACTGTGTAGCAAGACCCTGTATCAAACAAAATTTTTAAAAAATCATTTCTTCATTTTTAGAGGCTTCTAGTTCTAATTTAAAATATCAAAATTATGATTTATTTAGCCTTTTGACACAGAGTCCCTTTTGCAGTTTAGACTGGCCTTAAACTCATTATGTAGCCCAGACTGGCCTCAAACTCACAACAATCCTTTTGCCTCAGCCTCCCAAGTGCTGGGGTGATAGGTGTGTATCATCATATTATAAGTATGATTTACTCTGTTCTAGCAGTACAGAAGGGTCTTCAACACCCCTTCCTGCAGCTTTTTTGTTTGGTTTAAGCTCATTTTGGGTACTCACCTGAGTCCTCCAAGAATATACTTCTGGTCACAGCCCAGCAGGATCTTGCTGTCCTTTTGTGTGGATTCCAGTTTGGCTCTACCAGTGACATTGCTTCTTCTGGATCACATTGTTGGGACTTTGACCCGGTGTGATCGATCCGAAACTCCTCCTCATGAGCCTTATTTAAGACACCTCTCTTTCCCAATAAGCCTTATCTAAAATAAAGCCTGTTTATCTGCCCCGGTGGTTGGTAGATGGCAAAGATGCTAGAAAGTTTTCCCTCACCCTCTGAGGACCATCATAGTGAGGAGGGTTAGAGCTTGTCAAGCTAGCAAAGCACAAGTCAAAAGTAGATTTAGGTTCAGAAATAGCCCCTAGGCTGACATTGGGAATGTATGGGAGCACTTGCCTCCTAGCACATATCATCTTAGGGAGGATTGCCTTGCTCCGTTGGGGTAGAGTCCCAGGAATTTAAACCAATTCAGTATCCCGACGAGTATTACAGAAGAAGACCACTTTGGATTCACCGTCAAATTGAGGAGGGGCTATTCCTCCTGATGCTCTTCCAGCCCCCAGACTGGAGAGAGGGCCATGTGAGGGGAGCAGAGGCCTGCTGGGATCAGGCAGAGGTTGGAGATTTAAAGTTGTTAGCAGCACTGTCTTGCCCCTTGGCACGTCTACCGGCGGCCAGCAGAGGTCTCTGCTTTGATGCACTTAGTGTCATATTTAGAAGAGTCTTGGCTAATTGAAGGCATGAAATTTGAACATATGGTATAACCTGCTATTTTCCTTATCTCTGACAGAACAATTGTAGTTTAAAAATAGTGTAAGAATTCAAGTCATGTCTGTTTCATCTCTTTTTTTTTTTTTTTTAGCGGAACGGGGGATTGAACTCAAAGCCCTTGCGCTTGCCAAGGAAGCACTTATTCCACTGAGCCATCTCCCCAGCTCCTATTTCATCATTCTTGTCAACAGAAAGAAAATCTTCTCTAGTAGGGGGGACTTTTGCCTTTCATCACAGTGTGTGTATCCATCAGACCAGTTGTGCTGGAATTTAAAGTCATCAGAAAAGAATGATTTAAAAAAGTGCATTTTAGAGTGGTTAGCTCGGGGTGTGACTCTCAGAGAGACAGCCAGCCATGTTCAGGAGGACTGACCCCTGTCCACAAAGAGAGCCACAGCCTCACCTGCAGCAACTCTGAGGATGAAGCCGCAGGGAGGAGGGTTGGAATGCAAAGCTGCTTTTGTGAACCTCCAGTTTTCTGGATCAGATAGGTCAGCACAGGTTTTGTAGCTGCTGGCAAACAAGGCTCACATGACTCACAGCCTGGTAGAAGTCAGTGTTCTCTCAGGGCAGCTTCAGCCTCTTGGAATCCACAGAAATAGATTCTGAGCTGCAGGAAGATGATTCAGTGGCTGTTGCAGGAGTTGTGTGTCCAGAGACCTGGGCAGATGATGAAGTGGCCCTACAGAGCAGCTTCCTCCTGACTTTGCTCTCATGAGGGGCACGGGTGCCAGACTTAGAGGCTGACTTGGGTTTGTACTTTGAAGCAGCCATACTGGT
This sequence comes from Ctenomys sociabilis, assembly GCA_004027165.1. Classification (NCBI taxonomy): domain Eukaryota; kingdom Metazoa; phylum Chordata; class Mammalia; order Rodentia; family Ctenomyidae; genus Ctenomys; species Ctenomys sociabilis. The sequence goes on along the minus strand of PVKA01003998.1, from coordinate 93,049 downwards.
CAGGTCACTGGGTTCCCTGGGTGAATATGGCTGCTTCTGCTTTGGTGGGTCTGTGGGGACAAGACTCAGAACAGGGTCCTTAGGCTCTCCACCCACACAGCGTTTTGTAGTGCTGGGTCCCCTGGCCACCATGGGGTTGCTACTGCTAGGGAGGTCTCCAGTGCTGAGGCCTGTACTTCCTCCATGGTAGTTTGTGGTGCTTGAGGTCCCTCCTCCAGTTGAAGAGACACTGAGTTCCTCAAAGGAGGTTATAAAATCTGGGGGCAGCTCTCCCTTCTCAGAGTTTGTTGGTATTGCTAAAACTGCCAATGTCCCTGTGTCTGAGATTCTGTTAGCCAGTACTGACAAGAGCTTCTGATTATCCTGAATATGGGTCACAGCACTGGGCAGGTGGGTGGCCATTGCAGAGGCAGTGGCAGAAGCAATGGATGTACCAGGAGAGGAAAGACCCTGAGTGACACTGGAGACCAGTTGAGTGCTGTCATGGATCCCTGAAGTGGTGTTAGAGTCAGAAACAATGGATGTACCAGGCAGGGAAACACCCTGGATGACACTGGAGTCTGGCTGATTGCTGGTACCAGTCCCAGAGGTCATATTTGTGTGTAAGGAATCCCCAGTGGCTGTTTGTTTTGTGCTACTCAATATTGGTTGGCTTGAAGTAGAGGCTGGGACCAAGCCCAGAGTTATAGCTTCCAGGTCTCCAATGTGGAGCATGCTGGGAGAGTGGGTGGCTCTGTACTGCTGCCCTTCAGTGGCCCCTGATGTGGGCTGGTTGCTGGATGCAGACTCAATAGTGGCCATGTGGAAGTATCTCAGTCTTGGCATAGGAGAGGCATCCCTGGCTGAGGCTATGGTGTCACTAGAAGCTGTCACAATCACTTGGACAGAGGGGAAGGAGCTCCCACTGAAGCTAGCAGCAGGCTTCAGGAGGAGAGGCCGTGGCAGAGATGTGCTGTCCAGAGGGGTGAACCAGAAGTCAGTCACTGATAGGGTGGCCAAGTCTGCAGATGTGCTGGCTGAGAAGCTGTCCCCGTGAGCAGAGGCAGCCTCTGCAAGATTGGGAAAGAATGGGACATCAGGATCTGCAGTGGGATTGTGGCTCTGTGAGGAGACAGAGTTTGCACACACTGAAGACAGAGATTCCATTTTGGAGGTGATAGAGATGGCAGGGAAGACTGACCCAGTGCCTGCTGCTGGTCTTTCAGAGGTCCTGGGATTCATCGGGCACAGCTGGTTGCCATTGAGAGGGGGCTCCCAGGTGGACTTCCGCTTTCCCTTGTTGTGGAGAAGGGCCTCCCCAGCTGAAGGCCCAGGCGCCAAGGTTTTTCTCCTGGCACCGCCCTTGCCTGCATGGGTCAGTAAGGAGTCGGAGGCTGTGGCCCTGGAGTGTGAAGAGGGGCCTGGAAGGGGACCGGAGGGGGAGGGGCGGGCAGCTGAGGTGCATTTCCTTCCAGATTCAGGATGCAGGAAGGTGGTCACAGCAGGAGATACCAGGAGGGCCCTTGGGTCCAGGGAGTCCTGCTCCGTGATGCACTTCCTTTTCCCAGCCTTTTTGCAGGGCATTGTAGGGGCAGTAGTTGGAGGAGCAGTTCCTGAGGCAGGCAGAGAAAGAGATGACTGTGTAGCGTTGCTGTCCTGGGCAGCCAGAGACTCACCCTGCAGCGCGCGGTTGATGCGATGGAAAGCGGTCTCCTTCTCCCAATCCAGGTGTTCTGCGGTGACTTGATAGCCCAGTCTCAGAGGCGGTGGCAGCATCAGACGTTTCTGCCTACATAGCCGTAGGGGAATCTTGCGTTGCTGTGACCTAGCTCTGCGGGCCGTGTGCACGCAATACCTGGAGGATTTTATCTGCTTTGGTGTTGTGTCCGCCACCCTATACTCAGTCTTGTTGGAAACTTGTGGCAGGGAACATGAAGAGTAGAAGCCATTTTCCTTGGAGGGGTGGCAGGGCAGCTGGATGCGGCTTGCGGCTGGAGGACTCCTGTGCAGTTGCAGCGAACAACCAGCAGAGCCGAATGAGTTGGTGATGATGGCCTTTTGCAGGGTTGACAAGCTCATGCCAGAGGCCTGGGAGCAGGGGTTGACTTCTTCTCTGGAGCTCTGGTCATGGAGGTTTCTCTCCAGAGGCCCAGACCTTGGGACAAAGGAAAACAAGCCTCTCTGGCCCTCTACAGGTCTGAACGCAGATCGCACAAGCCCAGGACCATGGGGGCTCCTCCTGTGGCAGGCCTGCTGCTCTCTTACCACTGTCCCTCTCCTATTCTGTCTTGAGGCTATTATTGTCATCTCTGTAACCCGGCAATGAGCACACGTGGAATCTGAAACTGGGAAAGGGCTGACTTCTTGTGCTCACATGAAATCAATCAGTTACTCAGTCCTTTTGGTTGAGCTTCAGAAGTTCTCCAGAGGACTCAAGCTTTTTCTGAAGATAGCCTGAAGATGGAAGTAAGGACCCTCAGAAAGGAATGCAAGTTCTGCAGGGTCCTGGAAGAGAGTTTTAGAGAAGCTTTTCCCAAGCACTGATGGAATGTTTGGGGATGACTGGCCAATCGATCAGCGGACAAGGTGGCTAAGTAAGGTGTGCCTGCCCAAAGACCTGGGCAGGTGGGGTGAGAGCCCCTGCCAGATGAACCCTGGGGGTACACCCTTCCCGGTGGGGCCAAGGGCCAAGGCTCAGGGGCAAAGCTTGCCCAGGGAACTACTCACCAGAGCACTTGAGGAATATGGGAGCCTTGCTTTCCAGAAGTGAAGAGCTTACTCCTTGGAGCTACCAACACATCCAAAGGCGAAACGTCAGTGATTCATTGGGGCTCTGAAACTGCTGAAAGCAAAGAGTAAAAATAATGCGCGCATGCGCAAACGGAAAACCAGCCTGGGCACCTGCAGCATGCCTACGAGGTTGACCCTCACGGAAGGTACATGCAGGCACCCAAGATGCTGGAAGGGTCGCCTGAGGGACCACATGTAAAAAAGCTGCAGATCCGTCTCCTGGACCCAGCGAGGCTTCCTGACCTTGTCTTGAGGGTTGAGGGTGTAGGTATGAAGGTGAAGGAGTTGTGGTGACTACTGCAGTCCCTTAGCCTGGGTGACAGTCCTGGGTGCTGTGATCAGACACTGTCACAGATGGTCCCTGACCAGAGGACTGCACAGCAGCTCCAGCAAGCCGGGACAGCTTCTAGATCAGGACTTCGGGGCTTTACTGCCTTCACCCTGGGACCCTTAGAGAGGACAGCCTGCCAAGAAGGAATGCTTACACCACACAGGGTCTGCTGTTGGTTGTCACTGTGTTTTAGTTGTTCCGGGAATGATACTAGCTGGCCTAATCATTTCACAGTCCAATTAGGGTTAATATTTTACACTATAAATTCCATCTATTTATAAGTAAAATATAGACGTCTTGTAAACACATTGATTATTTTCCCTCTGGCCTTTATGTAAGTACTAAGTCATGTGTCTTATCTTCATAAAAATGATATAATTTGCATATTCACATGCATTGCGCATCCTGAAGAACTTTGGTGAGAAAAAAATAACCTACTGCATTTGTGCAAATACTTACCATCCAATTGTTCTTCTTTTCCTGAAGTTCCATCCTTCCTTTTCGTGTTTTTTAACCTTCATCCTGAAGAAATTCCCTTCATGTATTTTTATAGCATGCTTTCTAGTGTGCTTTTTGCACTTTTATATATCTTTGTTTATTTTTTATTGTTTATTTATTTATTTGTCTATTTGATACAGGGTCTTGCTACGCAGCTTGGACTCATAGTGATCCTCCTCCCTCAGCCTCCCTATTGCTGAGATTACAACCATGTACCACCACACCTGGGTTCTGGGGTCACCATGACATGCAGTACCAGGGATCTAACCGGCACCTTGTACTTGCCAGGCAGGCACTTATGTCACTGAGTGCTATCTCCCCAGCCCTGTGTTTGTTTTTCTGTTTGGCTCTCAATCCTTGAGGGTATTTCTGCCACCATACAATATCCTACATTGATTTTTTTTTTCAGCACTAGAAGTCTTTCAATCACTTGTAGCTGGTACATTTTCTGAGAAGTCACAGACCTTTACATTAATATTTCTCTATACTCAACATGTCATTTTGTCTAACTGCTTTTCAGAGAATTATTTTTTGTTGTTGTTTTTTCCCTTGTTTTTCAGGCTGTCATTTTATTGATCCACATGCTCTCAGACTCCCATCAGTTCTTTAATGAGAATTTACTTCTTCCATTAATTTCAAGGATATCTGCCTTTCTTCCCTTGAGTATGGTTACAATGGATTCTTTTGTGATTGTTTTAATGTGAACTTTTGAGGGGCTATATTCTTGACTTTCCCCTTGAGAACTGGTCTACATTTTCCTAATTTGGTGGTGTTATGGCTTTGGGTTTTTGCAAGGTGAACAATATAGTACAGGACACATTTTGTAATGGTATTTTATAATGCATCACCCAAGAATAATATACTACAAGTGCAGGAAATCTATCCACACACTAAAATACTAACGAATCCAGCCACGAGCCTAGAGTTCATAACAATGCCTCCTACCAGTCCAACTGGAGGCCTAGAGCCCACAGCAAAGTCCCATGCAGGCCTGCTTCATGGATCTGTGCTGCAAAGGCCCAAAGATTAATAGTGGAAGCTAGGAAGTCTGTGCCAGCGGGATGAAGGATCTGTGCTAGCAGCTGAGGGATCTGAACTGGAGCTAGGAAGCAATGCTCAAAGTAAGCACCAGAGCTCCCCCAAAAGTGCCACAGCCATCCTCAGCAACAGTGAAGTCCCAAGCTCCTCCAGCAATGAGGAAAGCTAAGTTCCCATCAGGAAAGCCAAGGCGACAAGCCTCTCCATGAGGCTGAGCAGGGCGCCATCTTCCTCTCTGGAGCCAGGAAGTGAGGCTCAAGATGAGGACCCAAGCTTCTCCAGAGTTCGTCGGGAAAGCCAGCACGGCGAGGTCCTCCAGAAGCACAGCCGGAGAGAGCTAGCAGCTCCACCAACTTCTCCGAACAGCATCTCTAATGGTGTTTAGCAGCTTCCTCTGTTCTGCCTTTGTGCTGCTGGCAACAACGCTCAGGTGAGCCTCCCACATGTAACACCATATTAGTTTAATCCAACTGGGTGTAGCAAGTTGACGATAGCTATCCTCTACAGGCATATATTTTATTGTGTAATTTTGGGTAGTGCCCTGGGCATTTTGCTAATTATTTTGTAAGACTTTCTGGTTGCTATTAAAACCCTCACACAAGTGCCCCCTTTCCTTTTTTCTATTGTCTTGCTAAGCAGTCCACACAGCAAAGCCAGGCTGCTCATTGCATATTTTTTTGTTTTGGGGGAGGTTTACGAAAGACCAAACCCAGGGCTTCCAGCTTGCTAGGCAGGCATTCTGCCAAGGAGCCAAATCCGCAGCCTCTCTACAGTTATTTTAGAAAGAATGCATTTACACTAGAATAGGTTTTCTTTCTTGAAAAGTCTGAATGCTACTCTGTGGTCTGTCTATAACACCTCATTTTATCCATTCATCTCACCAGTAACATTTCGGCTATTGTCATGTCTCTGTTATTTTGGATAGTGCTGCCCTTAATGTGGGAGTGCAGATGCCTTTGATCCTGATTTCTGTTCTAGTGGAGAGGTATTCAGAAGTGGAATCTGCAGCTCATGCACAGTGAAGCAAGCCAGTCACAGGGGAAATGCAACACATTCATATGTCTGTGAGGCAACTTAAACTCATCAAAATAGGATTTGCAGTGAGGGGAATAGGACTTGCTGCTCCCTGAGTATAGAGCTTCAGTTAGGGAGAGTGAATAATATCTCAAAGTGTCCTGCACAACAATGTGCCTACATTTAAGACTATTGTTTCCCAGAGCAAGATGACCTGGCCGCCCTATTACCCTGAGGACAGGACGACCAACGACCTTGTTTTCCTGCCTCAGGCTTGGCTCAAAGCCCTCTTAATTGGAAAGGAGAGGCATGGCAGGTCCTTCAGGGGAAGACACATTTGGCTCTGTGGACAGGAGCTGGATTAAGGGCCATGACTGGGGACACATCTTCACATCTGCTGAGCAAAGAGCCTTGGGACAGTGAAGCTCCAAGCCCTAGGGGCAGAGGTGGGGTGGAGGGGTGATAGAGAGGAAGGTGGAGTGCTAAGCTGGAGGAGAATGAGGGCAACAGCTGAGGTCACCATAGGCTCTCTGTGGGTTTACTCTGTCCCAGTAGCTCTTAATGAAAGAGGGGAAGAGAGTGGCCCCTTCCAAATTAGGCTGCTAGATAATATGCAGGTCACCCCATTGAATTTAAGCCTCAGATAAACAATAAGATTTTAATACAAGTATTGCTAAATATGGCAACCCCAAGCCATGGCAAATTTGACAATGTCTGGAAACATTCTGGTTGTCATAGGTGTCCTGACATCTTGTGGGAAGCGGCCCAGGACACTGCTAAACATCCTAGAGTGACAACCACCCTGCTTACTATGCCACTAATAACCACTGAAAAATATCTGGCCTAGAGCAACAACACAATTTTGACCTGATTTGTTTGGGCCCACAAAAGTTTGGGGTTGTTTTTTTGTGGCTGTGGTTTTTGTTTGTTTTTCAGATCTTGGAATGTTTTCACATAGAAAGTGAGCTATTTCAGGGACAAAATCCAGGTCTCCCTGAAATTCATTTATCCCGCATGTATACTTTGTTCCCTGATTTTATACAGTATTTGTACTTGACCAGTGTTTTGACTGCTGAGGTCAGATGTGGAATTTTTCATGAAGTGGCCAGGGATCTTGCAACCCTGGCTTATAGAGGGCAGTGGTAGGGAGCTGTACGCTTCCCACAAGTACTTGTATAAGTAACTATATGGTTCCTGTATGTATGTTTTTTAGTATATATATATATATATATATATATATATGGTTTATTTTAGCATATATATAGTTTATTTTAGCATATATATGATTTTGGCATATATGTGGTTTACTTTAGCATGTATATGGTTTATCTTAGCTAATATATATATATATATAATATATATATTATATATATATATATATTGAACAGGAGCTGGAATATATATATATATATATATATATATATATAATCTCACAGGAAGCAGGAGGGTCCACTCATTCTAGCTCGTACACGACTGTGACTGCAGACTCATTATTACCACTGTTCGTATAATAGTGCCAGAAATGTCCAAGGTCATCCGGGTTCATAAGGAAACGAGGCCTGAACCTGCTCTGAGTTCACGGGACCCTCCTTGCTCTAAGGACTTCATCAGCCCCAGGCTGGGCCTTCAGGTCCTGAGAAGTCAGTCTTCTCTCAACCTCTCCCGCCACGAGGCACAAAGAAAAAGTACTTTCTGGGGTACTGTGTAGGGACAGTGACCGCCTTCCTTCTGTTGTGTGCTGTCAGACCTGCTTTTGCAACCCTACAGCCGCTTTCCAACAGGAACAGGACAAGGTGAAGGCTCCTGTGTGCTACAGTTGCTGAGAGTCAGAGGTCTTCAGAGAGGAGATCTGAAGGCCTCTATCTCTCAGGCGGTGTCCATAGCCTGGATTCGGTGCTGCAGAAATGACATCATCTTTTCTTTCTTTGTGTCTGTGATACTGGAGCCACCAGAGCATTTCTTGCACGGCTGTTCATCTGTTGATGTCACAGCCACTAAAAATCTACTGTACTGCAATCTGAAGACTGTTAAGGAAGTGAGGACAAAGGGCTGACTTGAGTCTCTTAAAAGGACCTCATTCTGGAAGAGTTTTTGGGGATTTTTTTTTTTTTTCACTAGTGATGGAACTTTGGACCTTGCATTTGCCAGACAGGAACTTATGCCTGTTGAGCTATCTCCTCCACCCTGTAGAAGAGATTTTGCAGTACCTTTCTGGGCCCTAAACACTAAGAAGAAGTCATCTCTCCAGGGACAGAGTAACAAACATTTAGTCTCAGGTACTAGTCTTGAGTTTTGGACTGAGATAAGGAAAAGCCCCAGGAGGGCTCAGGAACTGGAAAATCAGAAAGGAGAAACCAGGGTCAGGGTGACTGTGGTGAGAACAGAGAGAAGGAGTTGGTAGATAGATGCATTCAGATGTTCCTGCAGGGCTGGGGAACCAAGGAGGAGTCTGGTACTGCATGCAGAGGGAAGCCGCTGCACTCTGTTCCGTAGTTATGCCTGAGCCAATTCTTGCCAAGGTCTTTGTGGCAAACACTTAGAGGACAAAGTGCTGAGCTTGGACATGGGAAGGGGTTGGTTGGGAAGTGAATGTTGCTAGTCTGATGATCTAAGAAAAGCTATTGATTTCAGTGTCTGCAGATTTTACTTCCTGCTGTGGTGTTGTGTCAGTTTCAGTCTCCTGACGTGTCTGAGCAAAGTGCACATTTCGCCCCATGTTCTTCTCTCTCCTGTGTGTTCCATATTGCTAGTGGTGTATTCCTCAGTGTTGAAGCTGCTACCAGTCTCCTCCAGGGTAGTTCTCATTTTGATCCCTTGTACTTCACTTGGCAATTCATCCTTCCTTCTTTTCTTGAGGAAACTTTATCTCTTCCTGTCCATCTCAAGACATTTTGTCCTATCTAACTTCTTTTTTAGCTTTTTTCTATTTATTTGTTTGTTTGTTTATTTATTTATTTGTTTGTTTGTTTGTTTGTTTATTGTGGTACCTGGGATTGGACTCAACCTTGCACTTACCAGGCAAGCACTTATTCTACTGAGTTGTCTCGCTGGCCCTTTAACTTCTTTTTTAAAAATTGATGACGTAGGGTTTTTGCAGTCCAGCTTCATTTATAACACCTGTCCTAACTGGTTGGCAGGACATCTCTTAATAGTGGTCTTGCTTCTTTTATTGCTTATTTGTTTTGTTCTGTGGTAGCAAGGATTGACTACAGGGCCTTTCTACCAAATCACATCCCCAGCTCCTTTTTTATTTTTTCTCTTGAGACAGGGTCTATCTTATTTACTTTTCTCATTGCTGAGACAAAATACACAACACTTAAAGTCAAAGAGAAAAGGCTTACTTTGGCTCACCACCAGTAGAGGTTTCAGTCCATACTCAGCTGGCTCCAAGGCAGGGAGGCTTGGCAGAGGGGCCTCACGGAGGACACGGACAATTCATGGTGGAAGGCAGGAGACAGGAGGCAGCAAGAAGGAAGTGACCACAGCAGCTGCCTTTCTGTCCCTTATATGCTACTCAGGCTACATGCCCTGGGGACAAGTATTGCACACCCTGTGTGGCCCTCTCATTGTCCATTCCCAAAACTGAGCCAAACCAGTTAATGAGCTACCTTAGCAATCATATACTCTTTTTTTTTTTTTTTTTTAGAGAAGGGTCTACAGGGTGTTCAGGGTCTCACTACTAGATCACACTCATAGTGATCCGCCTGTTTACAGCCTCCCAAGAGCTGGGATTATAGGCATGTGCCACCGCACCCATCTCAATTTCCATCTCAGCATGCCCCGAGGGTGGGCCAGCAGAGCAGGCCCAGGAGCAATTGTATACTCTCTTGATTTCCACATTACAATTGTATACTCTCTAGATTTGGCCCCACCTAGAAAGAAGCCACTAACTTACTAAATTGCCCAGGCTGGGTTCAAGTGTGCCACCTTCCTATGTCAGCCTTCCAGAGTGCTAGATGTATTACCTATATCACACATTTCATCACATGCCAAATGGCTTTGGATTCACCTTGGATAGACCTAATTTTATGTAAACATACTAAGGGCTAATATTTTTGTTTTTATTCACTATCTGCCCAATTGGATCTGTACTGCACATCCCAAGTAGTTCCTATGATTGGGGTCCCCATGCCACACACATTTAGGTGACTTTTGCCATGACCTTAAGATCTCAGCTTTGTGGGAGTTAAACCTCAAGGGCCCAGGGTCTGTGGAAGTCTGCTGACACCTTACTTTTCTTCTGTACTTTTTCTTTTAGCTTCAGATCAGATCTCCAGAAGAGTAGCTTAGCACTGGGAATTCGCAGGTGATTTCCTCAAACTCAGCCCCCTTTAGAGTCTTCCAACTGTGTGTGATTTTTCCAGGCATTCTCTTCCAGTTTGCTGGCACATAGCTGGAACTTCAGCTTCCCACCACCGTGGAGTGCTTCCTGTGAAGAAGGCCCCGTTCACACCAAGTACCAACATGTAAGGGAAAGACAATATGGTGAAATTAATAAAATGGTAAAATTAATCACCACTGATTTGTAACATGTGCTCTCTAAATGAGAAGTGAAAGCCCCACAGTGTAGCCTGCTGCTACTGTGACTATGGCAAATTTTCCTGGAGTCTAGATGACACAGAATGGAGATGAAGAGAGGCCACAGACTCTCACATACATGAAAGGAAGGAAGGAAAGAAGGGGAGGAAGGAAGAAAGAAAGAAATCAAAAATGAAAGAAAGAAAGAAAGAAATGACAGAAGAAAGAAAGAGGGCCCATGGTATAACTTGACAGACTAAGCGCTTTGCTTAGGTAAGTGCAGGGGCCAGAGTTCGATCCCTGGCACTGCATGCCATGCCAACCCATCCTCCAGGCATGCTGAGCCAGTGATGGAATCCAGGGGTGGCGGCGCATACCTGCTATCCTAGCACTAGTGAGACAGAAATCAGGAGGATCACTATGAGTCCGAGCTGCATAGTGAGACCCTGCAAAGAAAGAAAGAAAGAAAGGAAAGAAAGAAAGAAAGAAAAAAGGAAGGAAGGAAGGAAGAAAGAAAGAGGAAAGGAAGGAAGGAAGGAAGAAAGAAAGAGGAAAGAAATAAAGAAAAAGAAAGGAAGGAAGGAAGAAAGAAAGGAAGGAAGGAAGGAAGGAAGGAAGAAAGAGGAAAGAAATAAAGAAAAAGAAAGGAAGGAAGGAAGGAAGGAAGGAAGAAAGAAAGAAAGAAAGAAAGAAAGAAAGAAAGAAAGAGGAAAGAAAGAAAGGAAGGAAGGAAGAGAGGAAAGAAAGAAAATAAATCAGAAAATTGGTCCAAGCATTGGAGTCCCTTTCTTCTCAAGCTAGAATAGTTGGGCTTCCTTTGCAGTTCTTTGTGGCAGCCTGCATGCCCCTGCTAGGTCCCAAGCTCCTTTAAAATTTTTTGTGGTCCAGAATAGAATAAGGTAGACATGGGGAAGCTGTGATGTTAGTCACAGTGGACCAAGTTTCAGTAGAAAACAGAAAACTTTCCAAAGATAGAGAAACAATTTAATATAAGTGAGGCATATAGAACTAGAAACAGCCTCAATGAGAAAATAACTTCTCTAAATCACATCAAAGTAAGAATCCCAGATTTCTGACACAAGAATAGAACCTTAAAAGCTAGGAAAAAAACCAACAAATACTTTATAATGGGCATGCCAGTTATAATTACAGCAGACTTCTCAACACAAATCTCAAAACCCAGGAGAGCTTAGACGAAGTGTTTTAAGCCCTAAAAGAAAGAAGCCTCCAACCAGATTGATGTATCCTTTCCCTGAAACCTGACTTGGGCCTTTTTCTCTTGATAGTTTTAAAAAAGATTTGTCAAGGTCTTGAGATTTGTTGAAATGCTCTACTTTATTTTCCTTTTCTATATTTCAGATCATTGTTTATTTCTTCCAATGACTGGAGGATGACTTAGAATTTGCACTCTTCAATATTTGCATTTCTGTTCTTCTTATTCCCTAACTACACTCGATCTGTGTTCAAATGTCCACACCCCAGTGCAGTGTCCAGTAGGCTGTCTGTAATGCCGAGCTCTGCCTCAGGTTACATGAGTACCAAAGGGAAAAGCAGAAAGTGACCTCAGAGGATAGCTGTGCCTCTACTCATCATCTGTTTCATCATGGAAGATGAAGGAGAGATAAAGAATTAGCAATAAAAGAAGCCATAACACTCTGACCTCCTGGCTCTGGAATTCTGAAGTGGGATGAAGAATAAAGATGTTTCTCTGTTGAAAAACAAGTTCACACTACAGCTGCACAGCCATGGCGGCTGAGGCTGGATCTGAGGGGACAGATGAAAGAGCCACAAAGCAAACAGGCAAAACACAGATGACTAACACGGTAAAATCACTGCATGCTTATCTGTGGCTGGCAATTCTAAGATCATCACATGCTTATCATGTACCGTGTGCTTGAAAAAAATACCCTACGGCATCCTTTATGAAAAAGTTACTTGTTCTTACTGCATGGTTAAAAAAATCCCCAACTAACCTCATTCTCTTCCCATAAACAAAAGTTAAAGATGTGATTGGCGCAGCCCACACTGACCAACAAAAGTTGGCCTCTCCGAGCACAGGGATATCTCTTATTCACTGGTGCCCCAACAGGGTGGCCCCTGGCTTTAAGCTCACTCTGCTGCTAGGATAGCTCTTCTGCTTTCTCTGCACTTGCTATACTTTAAATAAACATTTGCTTTGCACAATGCCAGTCCTGACTCCCCTGTTTTCCACTAAGAGCCTCACTTCTTCATTCTTTGCTGGAGTGAGGGCAAGGACCTGAAGGGAAGTAAGAGGTCCATCTGGATCAGCTCCATTCTGAGGTTCACCTCCTCATTTAGATTCATCTCTGCTCTGGCATAGAATTCTGTGGTCCAGATGCTATATCCTTAACCAGGGGAAAGTATGTGATTCCTTCCTCCCCATTTATATCTTCTGCTCCTCTCACCTCTCGCAGTTTCCCTTCCCAGCTCAGCACCAGGCCTTTTGTCTCTTCCCATGTGTGTGCTCCATGTCCCAGCCTCCTGTGTCTCAGTCCCAAGAAGTGGCCCATTCTTCCTCCTCAGCATCAGTTTCACAAGTTTCCTTGTGCCTGATGACTTGCAGGGGCATTGTAACAGGAATATATCCAGCCCCAACTAGCACCTCAAAATGTTGAAAGAAAAATATTAAATGAAAGAGCTTAGCAGCTGTGAGGTGTGAAAGCCTAAAGAAAATTAGGAGGTGACTTCCACATGTTCGGATGTGGTAGCAGGGCCCCAGGTCAAGATTGCTTCAAGGGTCCTGCTCCAGGGACCTCTGAGCAAGATGGGTCTGTGTGTCCCATGGAAAGTGGCAATTTTCTTCATTCTGCCCTCTGTGCACACTGAGACCACCTCGGCTCCCACCTATGTGTCACCCTGAAGCAAAGTCTCCCCATCCACAGAGACACTGATTCAGTACCTGTGATGGTTCACTGATTGTGTCAACTTGAGAAAGACCCAACTAACTGAGTGTGGCTGAGGGCATTTACTGAAGACACAAGACCCACCTGAGGTGGCTTAGCGCCTGAATGGCAGAGAGTGGAAATGAAGCAGGGAAGCCCACTTCTGTTTCTTTGGAGGAGCCTATCTGCATCTTCACCTTGGACATCGTCTCCCAGCTTCCACACAGACCCTTCAGCCTTCCATCAAAGGCCTTGTCCTCCAGATATAGACTCACACGGAATACCACACAGAGCTCCTGGCTGGTCTTCAGCTGAATCCTGGAGAACATTCTAGGGCACAAAGAGACCTTTTTGCATCCTTTCACATCTAATTCTGTGGGTGGCCATTGCAAGCCAACCTTATAGATTCTTATGTATTTGTATCTTTTGTATTAAGTCTGTCTCTCTAGTAAACACTGAAGCAATGTGTTTTTCTAGAATGAGGAGCTTTAAGCTAAAGCCTTTAATCAGGGCTGAAAAACATTCAGTCATGAAATTAGACTCAGCTCTGTAGATGAAGAATGTATAAAGTGACTGTTTCAGTGTGGCTCTTTATGTCACATGCCAGACATTTCTAAAAGCACAAGAAAGCTGAGTCTGACCCACTGGAGAAGGGCCGCATGTGGGCCTGAGGCATTGGTAGCAACCAAAGAGGTGGCTTAAGAAAGTGAGGACTTCGTACTTGTGTTTCAATGTGTGAGCTTTAAATATTTACATGCTCTACAGCTCTGGACATAAGCTAGGTAATCATGTATACAATTTGAGATGACGCTATCCTGGTAAGGTCATGGCATGGACAGATTTTCATAAGGTCGGCTGTGTGGTCCGGTAGTTTAGATCCTTCTCTCTGGTTATCCCTGTGGAGAGAACTTTGGGGATTTTCTAGTTTTCTGGGCACTTATTTCAAAGAGCAAACATTCTCAAAAGGAACCACTTTATCCTTTGATCAAAATGATTGATAACCATTAAAGTCAAAGAAAATAAGTTAATACTATATGAATATCAATTCCCACATGCTTATAGGAGAAATAAAACTGTATGATTTAAAATAAAAAACATGTAAAATATGTAGAATAGACCCTTTGAGAAATGGATGGAAAGAACAAAGAAATTCTATAATAATGGAAACCCGAGGCCAGGCGTGGTGGCGCATGCCTGTAATCCCAGCACTCGGGAGGCTGAGGCAGGAGGATTGTTATGAGTTCGAGACCAGCCTGAGCTACAAAGTGAGCTCGAGGCCAGCCTGAACTGCATAGTGAGACCGTCTCAAAAAAAGACAAAAAAAAAAAAAATAATGGAAACCCTGAGATCTGAGAGGTTTTTGTCTGAGCAAGAATATCAGTGGAAGTTACTTTGTGATTTTTGAGGTAACCTGGTATGTATCAGTACATGTTTTTTTTTTTATATCACCAATTCTTTTTATACCTGGAAGTTTATTAATAGTTGTAACTTTGAAAAAGATGGGTAAACTCCTGAAAATGCAAAGATTGGCCCTAGAATTCTTGTGTATGTCTAATGTTAATTATTACATAGATTGATGGCAGTAAGGCTGGAATACACAACTGGTCAGGAGAAAAAGAAGGCATGCCTGGGGTCAGAGAGGAGCTGGGGACAAGCCTCTGAATGTTTCTGCCCCTAGAGAAGGAAGCAGTTATGCCATAAAAAAGTACCAAACAGAAATCTAGGTGGCCAGTGAGAGGACAGGATACCAGAACTAGAAGGTAGTGGTGACGTCAGTGAGCACGTGCTGAGAGGTATCTTAAAACCAAAGGAACATGCAAATGCATCCGTTAGCTGTGAGATAATGCAAAGAAGACTGATTTAAGATGAATTTGAGTTAGTGAAAATTCGGAAGCCATCATGAATGGCATTTAAAAACTTGTTTTGTAGAAATAATAGCAAAAAACTTTCCCAATATGTGGAAAGAATTCAACGTCCAGGTAGGGAAGGTATACAGATCCAGAAACAGCCACAATCATAAAATAAATTCTCTTCAAAACATGCTGCTCACAATTTCAGAAACCTAACACAAGGACAGAATCATGAAAGATGTTAGTGAAAATCAGCAAATCACTTACAAAGATAAATCTATTGTAAGTATAGCAGACTTCCCAACAATACCTCAAAGTCCAGGAGGGCTTGGAGTGAAGTATTTTAAGCCCTAAAAGAAAACAATCTCCAATCTGGGCTGATTTACCTCTGTGAAGCAATCTTTCAAAATTGAAAAAAAATACCACCAAACAACTCCAAAAACTCTCAAGCATATCCTAGCAAGAGACAAAAAGCTAATAATGCCAAACAGCAGAACAGAAAGAATCACAAGCAGCGTGAGGAGTTAAACAAAAAGGGGAAAGAAGAAAATCATGCAATGAACGGAATAAGACCATTCGATGTGAAAGGTCTTAATTTCCCAATCGAAAGATAGAGGTTGGTAGAATGGATCAAGAAACCAAACCCAGGGGCTGGGGAGATGGCTCAGTGGTATAAAGTGCTTCCCTGGCAAGCACAAGGGCCTGAGTTCAATCCCAAGTTCCGCCAAAAAAAACCCAAAAATCTCAGTACCTTCCACAAACTGCTTTTTCCACTGCATAGTGAGGCCCTGCACATAAAAAAATTAAAGAAACCAAACCAAACAAAGCATATAAGAAACACCTTTAATTCAAAAAGAAATTCATAGACTAAAAAAAAAAAAAAAAAAAAAAAGGATTTAAAGGAATATTTAAATATTCCTTGCAATGGGAACTTTGGAAAAGAGCAGGAGTTACTATTCTACTTTCAGACAAAGTTCAATCCAGAACTCCTCTTAATTAAAAAAAGGGTTACTACACACTTGTTAAGGAAGCAATTTAACAAAGAGAGATGATAATTATAAATGTAATAGTTCTGACGGGGGTTCAGTCCCTGGTATGCCATGCTTGCCTGTCCCCAGGGCACACTGAGAGGGTGAGTGAGACTGGGCATGGTGGCGCACTCCTGTAATCCTAGTACTTGGGAGGCTGAAAACAGGAAGATCACTATGAATCTGATCTGTGTAACGAGACCTGGTAGATCCTGTACTAAATACATAAATAAAAAAATAAATACGTATATACACACAACACATCAGCATACCCAACTTCATAAAACAAACTCTCCAAGACATGAAAAAATCAGATAACAACACAACTTTAATAGGGGGCTTCATAAGATCAAAAAATGTCACAAGACAGTCCTGCTACAATACTACTATGATGTAGATGGATGGATTTCTAAATATCTATGTAAATATATGTAAGTGTTCATTCCTATTTTTTTTTATTTTTTCTTCATTATTGTGGTGAGTAAATAATTTAATCAACTAAATTGAAATCAATTTCCTCTATTTCCTGCACCATGATTTATTCTCATTCCTGAAAGCTTTTTTACCTATGCATGGTTTAAAACTCACCAGAACTGTACCTCATTTGACAGAAGCAGAACTGCATCTCATTTTATGTTATGATGTAAGAGGAACAGTGCTAAACATAGGTTTTGCTTTTGATTCTCTAATCAACGGTAAAAGAAAAATCTTCCTATTGCAGAGGAATCATGTTTACATTTTTGAAATTCTAAACATGGATTTTCACAATGCTGGAGTTGAAAAGAAACCTTTAGAACAGGAGACTTAGCATCTAACAATAATCAACTGAGGACAGATTTCTGAGTAAATTTAATTTCCTTGGTTGAAATAAAAAATACTTTCATAAAAACCAATTTGAAACTAGCTTGATTCTAAATGTTTTGATCGAAAAATTTCTAGTTCACGTCCTGTCACCCGTTCAGACTGGGGAGGTTCACTTGAGGTTTAGGCAGCCTGAAGAAGGGGCACGTTCGATCCCCAGCACCGCAGGTTGCACTGCTGAGTGGGTCACCGAGACCGGTGGCGTCCGCCTGCGATCCCACGCTGGTGAGTCTCTCAACAGGAGGCTCACTACGAGTCTGAGCTGCGTGGTGAGGCCCTGTACCAAATACGTTTTTAAAAAGAAAA
The DNA here is from genome assembly GCA_004027165.1 of Ctenomys sociabilis. Lineage (NCBI taxonomy): Eukaryota > Metazoa > Chordata > Mammalia > Rodentia > Ctenomyidae > Ctenomys > Ctenomys sociabilis. The sequence goes on along the minus strand of PVKA01003998.1, from coordinate 75,933 downwards.
AAAAAAAAAATTGAAAGAAGAGACGCAGACAACTGCAGACTCCATGACCACCTTCATTCAGCTGCATGACCACCGTCCATCTGCTTAGCGGCTCATGTGGCCCCAAACACTGCAGACTCACGGCAGCCCTTGGCCACTGAATCTTCTCTTCTCACAGCCACTGCCCGCTGCTGAGACACTTCTCGAAGCAACCCTCAGCTACATTTATGCCAGAATACACAATGTGCCCGCAGCAATCGTGGTTACGTAAGTTACTTACACAGACCACCACTGGCTTTGGCTGCAGAAGTTATTCACACTGGGGGATGCACCTGTGCTGGAGTCCTGCTGACACAGAGCCCTCTGCCTCCCGGCTCCCCTTCACCCACAGCCTAAATCAAAGTACAGCTTAATGTCAAATCTTAAAAACATACATAACATTTTAAAAAAGGCATCTTTTTGTGTGCTTTGTCCATGACACTAATGAAAAAAAAAAAAAAAAAACACTGAGGGTGAAATTAATTCAAAATATGATGGAATTGAGAAGAAAAAGCATTGTGGCAAAGCCCCGGTTGCAGATTTCAAGAACAACCTGTGGCTACATGATAACTAGTAGGTCCTTTCCCCCATCACGTTAACAGCCAAGGAAGACTCCTGTCTTCATTCCAACTAGCATTTCAAATATCAGAAGTTCACCATGAGACTTTTGTAGGTACGTTTTTCTTGTATTTTTATTATCTACTAGGTGATTACCTATAGCAGGTACCAATACTTCCATGCATGTAAATTTGAAACACTCCTGAGGTATTATAATTCAGTCTATGAAATGCCAAAGTCATGCATAGTTTTTCACAGTTTCAAACTCAGAAGTTTGTACCCCTGCTCTCAGCCCACAAACAGTGCTAGAAAAAAACCATTCAGAACGTTCTTTTTTTTTTTTTTTGGTAAAACCAGGGGATAGAACTCAGGCCCTTGCACTTGCCAGGGAAGTGCTTATTCCACTGAGCCATCTCCCCAGCCCCCAGAAGGTTCTTATGAACAATGGACATTAGCTGAATTCTGGCCTCTAAAATTTGCCTGCTGCTTAAGCAAAACCTTTTTCTTGTCTCTGATTACAGATTAGAGCCACCTAAAATTGTTTTTAGGAATGACAGCACTTAGGGCATGCTTTACTCAGTGTTGTCTAATACGGTACCACCAGTGACTTCTGAGCACTCAGAATTTGGCTAGGTCTGTGTGTGTAAACAACAATGATTTTGGACATATGGAGGCAAAATTTAAAAAGGATTTTTACTTTTTAAAGAAGTGTTTTAAAAGAAAACTTGGAATCGTCCATGTAGCTGGCATTATGCTTCTTTACGCTGACATAAGTAGACTCTCAAATTTGAGCGCACATTATGTTAGCTGATGTGTGGTTAAAATACACACTGTGGCTGGTCCAAGAATCAGGGTTTCTTTTCTTATTTTTGGCAGAACCAGAGGTTGAACTCAGGGAAGTACTTATTCCTGTATTTTAGGGAAGGATTCTCTCAGCCCTGAGAATCAGGGTTTCTGACCTGAGCTTGCCACTCCTGCTTTTGGGCTCCTGACCCCAGTATGTACAGCAAGGCCAGGAGCCAATTGAATTGGATCCTCTCTGGCCCAGACCTGAGGTCAAAGGTAATGCTGAAGAGCCCCCACGTGATTCTAACCTCCCTGAGGTGAAGTCAACCTTTGTGGCGAGGAACGCATCCTGGGGCTCAGGCCCTGCAGTGAGCATAAAGTGCATGTGATCCCTGTTCCTGAGGATGCAGCCTCCCCGCAGGCTCCAGAGCTGAGCCCTGAAGGATGGTCCTCCCTTAGGAGGTGCTACAGGGAACAGTGGCTGATGCAACATCGCAGGTGACTTAATTTTGTTATCCAATTTGTAGAACAGTAAGTCCCTTCAGTGAATGATAGCAGCTCAGCTCCATGTTTTCAGAGTCAGGATGCTGGGCCACACCTACCAGATTCCTGGAGCCAGGCTCATTCAGATGTGTCCAGTCCTGCTCCTGTCTCTCCATTGGCAGGGTCTAGCATCTTGTGTCATGTAACTGATTATGCTTGTGTGTTGTGTGAGTACTGTATAATGTACGCTTTGGCACCAATCACAGTCCACAATACTAAACTGGGAAGAAAAGAATTATTTTCTAAGTGAATTTACTTCTTGCTTTACTTATTGTGAGATAATGAAACCTGACTTAAGACATCTTTTTTTTTTTATTTTAGGGAAGGATTTACAGGGTGTTCAGGGTCACATTACTAGATCAGATTCATAGTGATCCACCTGTTTAGGGCCTCCCAAGAGCTGGGATTGCAGGCATGCACCACCATACCCAGTCCTAATTGCCATTTTAGTGTACCCCAGGGGCAAGGCTGGTATGGCAGGCCTAGGGATTGAACCCCTGACCCCTCTGCCTGCTAGAAGGTGCCTTTAATCCACTGATCTATTTGGCCAACCCTGACATTTTGTTTTTAACCATCCCTCTTTCATTTTTAAAAATCTTCTATCCATTTTTTTTCTTTCTGAACCAGGGATTGAACTCAGGCCCTTGCGCTTGCCAGGGAAGTGCTTATTCCACTGAGCCATCTCCCTGGCCCCTTATTCATTTATTCAGTACACAGGGTCTTGGGTCTTGCTATACAGCTTGGACTCAGTGATCCTCCCCAGTGCTGGGATTACAGGTGTGTGGCCACCATGCCCAGTTTCAAAGGCTGGCATGCCTGAGTTCTCAGACTTGAACAGCAGGTGGTACCAGCGATTGAACCTGGGTCTTTGTGCTTCCCAGGCAGGCACTTAGATCTCTGAGATATCTCCCCAACTCTTAACCATCCCTCTTAAGGGTCACACAGTTCTTAAACCTTCTGTGAAGCAAGCATAAGAAAGTTGAGTAAAGTTGTGAGTAGTTTATTCATGAGATTTATTTCTGAGGATCTCATTAACTCCATCCATACAGTTGTAGTAGCATAAGCCCCTCTGGGTTCTGACCCTGTTGTCAGAGTTAGTTGGAGACATCAGTAACCCACACAGACATTTCTCTTCAAGAATTTCTGCCCTCTGACCACTGTCTCATTCAAGTTCTGGGTCTTACTTGTTACCAAGTTAGAACACAAAACCAAGCTGTGCGTAGTGGTTTGTGCCTTTAAGCCCAGCACTTTGAGAGCCTGAGGCAGGAAGACTGCAAGTTCCAGCCCAGCCTGAGCAGCTTAATGACTTAACAAGACCTTATTTCAAGATAAAAAATAAAAAGGGGCTGTGGATGTAGCTATGTGCAAAGGCCCTGGGTTTGTTATCCAGTACTGAAAAAAAACAAACAGCAATGCAATCATAGATTCAAGGGAATTCCTTCCTCTGCCCCCACTGCCCTAGAAGGTAATCCGACTTGCCTCAGACTCCTGGAATGTCCTCATAACTACAGGAAGAAGCACCCTGAAACACAATCTCCTAGTCACGAGAAATAAGTGGAACAGTGAATTTTAAAGAGAAAACAAACTTTAGTATTTTACTATTATTCTATAATAAGGAAAAATATTTTTCCATCATTCATTTACTTAATGTCTATATGTGGATAAAATCTTCATTAATTTTTAAAATTACAGTCATGATCATTCACCTTTATGGATCTGACACACTACAGAGAAAAAAAAACTACTCAATAAGATACTCAGGTAACAATATAAAAAGAATGAGAGACTCTTTATAAATATAGTCCTGTCTTAGATTCCCCCCAAAATATAAAAGTTTGCAGCTGCTGAAGGCCCTAACCGAAAAAAATCTAAGTGCATCCTCCAACATGTTAAATCGTCTCTAGATTACTTTAATACCTAATATAATGAAAATTCTATAAAAAATACTTATCATCTCTCAGATTTTTTCCTTTCCTTCAGCCACACCACTCCATACCTGCCTGCTCCAATTCATTAAAAACTATGTGAACCTACTAAAAACTAAATTCAAATTAGGATTTCCAATTCAGTTCTTTATTATACCAAGTGAAATAACCCACAGGAAAAAACATTTTTATAAAGTCCCTTATATATGAAATTTAAAAATCAAATAAGCTTATAGTAAATAAAAATACTAACCAGAAAATGAAAAACAGTCAAAGAACACAGAATAGCAGATTCAAAGGATGAACTAGAGATTTAATGTATAACATAAGAACTATAATAAAATGAAATACACTTTGGTCCATATTATGTTTTATCATGATTTTTCATCTCTTTTTTTTCATTTATGTACTTGGTACAGGATCTCACTACACAGCTCAGACTCAGTGATCCTCCTGTTTGGCATGTGCCACCACACCTGACCTTGGTGGCTGGCTCAGTGTGCCTGGGGGCGGGGCCAGCACAGTATGTGGTGCCAGGGATGGAACCCCAGTCCCTGCACTTGCCAAAGCAGGTGCTTGCTGGAGGAGCTATCTTGCCAGCCCATGATTTTTCATCTTTATGGTAGTTTGAAAGCGATATGCAGTGAGTAGATTTCAGGCTTTCAATTTTGATATTTTCCTGAGCTGCAATATTCATTAATATCAGATGTGATCTAAAAATATGCTTAAATTTAGAAAAAGGAACTCAGTAACAGACCACACCACTAATCCCCTACGAAATACTCCCATTTGTTTCCAGCACACGTTCCACACCATTCTTGACACTTTTTGAGATAGTTCTAGAAGTCCTCTTTTGTCAGTGTTTTAGTCACTATCTTATGGCTGCTTCAATATTCTAAACCAATTGAAAATAGTTCTCCCTAGCAATAATGTTACAGCTTGCAGGTAGTGATAGATCATCATATTTAACTAACTGAATTATTTTATACTAATAAAATTAAATTTCTTATACTCTCATTTTTACAAGCCAGGAATTATAGCCCAATACAAATCAGTATTACTGAGCACACACCATGAACAAAAGTCTGTCCTCTCCACACACGTCTTAGCATAAGCTCACATTAAATGGACGGAGCCACTCGCACCTCTCCCTGCTTCTCCTCCTGCATCTTTGCAAAATAATTTTCCCTAAGCCTAAACTTTTCCTTGCAGCAGGCACTTCCCCAGTGGCTACTTTTCATTCTGGTTCCATTCCTGCCATATTTATCTTTCTGTTGAGTAGTTTTGTGTGGCTTTCATTCATCACTAATTGCCCCACAACACACATTGTTCTTTTATCATTCCCTTTCTTAGAAGGAGCTCACTTTATATAATCATTTGACTTCATCTTTTTGATACACAATGAAAGTAATTTATACTGTTCATTTTAATCCATCTAACTAAGTATGCTGGATAGCTAACAGGTGGTTGGTCAACTTCTAACACCCATGAGCATGGTGCTGTGTGTGGAAAGTCCATCTGAGGGTTGTTGCCAGCAGCACAAAGACAGACGATGCTATTAAAACACTGTTGGGAAGCTGTTCCGAGAAGCTGGTGGAGCTGCTACTTCTCTTGGGCTGCTCTGCTGAGGACCTCGTCGCGCTGGCTTTCCCGACGAACTCTGGAGAAGCTTGGGTCCTCATCTTGAGCCTCGGTTCCTGGCTCCAGAGAGGAAGATGGTGCCCTGCTCAGCCTCAGGGAGAGGCTTGTCGCGTTGGCTTTCCTCGTGGGAACTCAGCTTTCCTCATCACTGGAGGAGCTCAGGACCTCACTGTTGCTGAGGATGTCTGTGGTACTTTTGGGAGAGCGCTGGTGCTTACCTTGAGCATTGCTTCCTAGCTCCAGTTCAGACCCCTCAGCTGCTAGCACAGTTCATCCCACTGGCACAGACTTCCTAGCTTCCACCACTGACCTTTGGGCCTTTCCAGCACAGATCCATGAAGCAGGCCTGCATGGGACTTTACTGTGGGCTCCAGGCCTCCAGTTGGACTGGTAGGAGGCACTGTTATGAACTCTAGGCTCGTGGCTGGATTCATTAGTATTTAGCGAGTGGATAGATTTCCTGCACTTGTAGTATATTATTCTGGGGTGATGCATTATAAAATACCATTACAAAATGTGTCCTGTACTATATTGTTCACCTAGCAAAAACCCCAAATCATAACAATAAGATAGCACTACAAAGGAAATTCACATTTTCCTCATCCACAGGTAATTTCACAAATTTGTCATGCGAATAAAGTATAGCAAGAAATTTTAATTTCCTAAAATGGGGCCAGAGAGATAGCTCAGCAGCATAAGCACCTGCATGGCAAGCACAAGGTCCTGAGTTTGATCCCCAGTACCAAAATAAAAGAAGTATTCATAAGCAAATATAAATTTCTTAAAATATTAACTTTTCAATAACATTGTAAACTGCACAGGAATATATGCCAACCAGTCTACTATCCAACGGCACACACAGTGCTAAACAAGATTTTTAATCTGTACTCATTACATGAGAAAATAAATTTTAAGCTACAAGTTTAAATTTTCTTCTTACTCATTTATTTGGCAGAGGGTTTCACTATGCAACTTGGACTTGTAGTGATCCTCCTGTCTCAGCCTCCCCAGGGCTGGAATTACAGGCATGTGCCACCATGCCTAGTTTTAGTGGACAGCTCAGCATGTCCAGGGTTCTGGGGCTGGCACAGCATGCAGTACCTAGGGATCGAACCCAGATCCTTGAGCTTGCCAGGAAGGCACTTAGACCACTAACCTATCTCCCCAGCCCAAGTTATAACATTCTTAAAGAGGAAAAATGTAGCAATCATTTCTGAGTTGATCTTAATGAATCATTTCCTAAAAACACCTGCCTGTAATGGACATCTATACACACATCCAAATAATGAAATCACTGTTTGTGCTTTTTATTTAAAATGAATTATGGGTTATCACAGAGTCATAGGGAAGAAATGTTGATGCCAATATACTCTGGGGAGTGACTTATAGCCTTTTAACGTTTTTTAGAAATGGGGATATTTCACACTCTTCTCGGGAAGCATGATAGTGTTCTTACCTGAGAGTTTGGGGTGTGTGTGTGTGTGTGTGTGTGTGTGTGTGTGTGGTTTTCAGAGCTAGGGATCACACCCAGGACATGGCATCTGTATACACGGGCCGAATCTATCATACAACTACAACCTTAGCTCCAGTATTCATAAATGTTAATGGCACATGTCAATTCTTTCTTCTTCAAAACTCAGGAATCCTGTTATTTTAATCCCTTCTGTCCTTATGTAAACATTGGATCCTGGCTGGTAAGCATTTGAACAGTATTTTGAAAATATCTAAAAACTTATGGGGCCTGGGGAGATAGCTCAGTAGAGTAAGTGCTTGCCTGGCAAGCAAAGGGTCCTGAGTTCAGTCCTTGGTACTGCAAAAATAAATAAATAAAATAAAAACATGAATCTCCAACATGAACAGTGATAGTCTTTTGGTTCTTTTGTTTTTTGGGTTTTTTTTTTTTTTTTTTTTTTTTTTTTTTTTTTTTTTTTGGTACCAGGGATCAAACTCGGAACTATGTGCTTGCCAAGCAAGGCCCTTACAGTGCTGAGCTGTATCCTCAGCCCATGATAGTGTTTTTTACATTAGATGTTCAGTTTTATTCAGGTATGATATGGCATAGGACAACAGCTTGGTAGTATGCTGTTTCTAGAGCAACAGGAAAACCATGTGGATTCCATTCAAAGCTTTTTAGTACTCTTATGTATTTCTTTTGAAAATTTACTCATTTGGTACAGAGTCTCACTGTACAGCTAGGACTCATAGTGATCCTCCTGTGTCGACCTCCCCAGTGCTGAGATTACAGGTGTGCACTACCATGCCCGGTTTCAAAGACTGGCATCACATGCCCAGGGTTCTGGGCCAGCATTGGATGCAGTACTGGGGATCAAACGCAGGTCCTTGTGCTCGCCAGGCAGGTGCTTAGACCACTCAACCATCTCCCCAGCCTAAGTATGCATTTCACTTCTACAGTATAAATTTTTTGTGTTTTTGAGACAGGGTCTCACTAGGCAGTTCCAGCTATCCTTGAGCTCACTTGATAGCCCAGGCTGATCTGAAATTTCCAACAATTCTGCCTCAGCCTCCCAAGTGCTGGGATTACAGGCGAGCGCTGTCATGCCTGGCTATAAAACTTCTCTGAGACTGTGTTGATCTGTGCTTTTGGTGCTTGCCTCAAACTCCACAGAGGTGCACAGAGTGTTACAAGCTGGACAACTCAGGCTTCAGCCTTACAGCTAGAAGCCAGCTTGGACTAGAATCGCAGGCTCGCTGGGATTCTCTACTGCCCCACTGTAAAGCCACATCTGGCTTGGTGGAATTAATCAGCCTGGATCTGGATTGGGTATCCACCATCCAGTGTCTACCAGTGACAGCAGAAACATACTTTTTACTGTTTTTGCTTTGCTTTCTCAGTTGTTCTTCTTTTTACATAGTGTGAACATTGTTTCCAATTTGTTGTTTTGTTTTCCCTCCTGTTTTCTTTACTAGTCTCTCAAAATTTGTGTAATCTTGTCCTCTAGCTCTGCTTCTAATATCTTCTTTTTTTTCTGCTTCTCTATTTTCTCCCAACTCTTTTAAATTTTCTCCCCTAAGGGCAAAATCACCACACTGAGGGATTACGTACTACAATTTTCTAGTTCATTTTAGTTGTCTTTTCCTTTTTTTCCTTTTAGGCCAGCTCAGCCCACCCTGAGGGCAGGGCTGGTGCAGCGTATGGTGCCTGGAATCAAACTTTAGTCCCCTGCACCTTCCTAAGCTTACCTAAGTAGATGCTTTAGATCACTGAGCTGTCGCACTGGACAATTAGGTTTTTTCTTTTTCAATTTTCCAGTTCATTTTAGATTTTGCTGGATAGCCACAGATCTAGTGCATATGGTTAAAGGTGACTAATACCCACCATAGTCCATCATTTTCTAGGTTGTGGTCGATGCTATTGCTGTTGCTCATTGTGCTACTTCACCCAATGTGACATAATTGATCTAATCAGTTGTTCTTCCTGGTACACAAGACTGGGATTGCCAAGGTCATAAACAATACTACAGGCCAGTGCCAAAGAACCAGGGGCTAAGCCTAATAGATAGCAACTTCTCATCCCCAGTACACAAAAAAGGCAGGATCTTGCGACACTCAAAATCTAAAATCCAGCTACACATGGATGACAATACTGAGAAATAGCCATTTCCTCAGGGTTCTAAAGACTAACAATAAAGCTACTCACTATAGGCAAGCTACAAATACCAACCTAGAAATTAAAGTAAAAAAAAAAAAAGGAAAAGACACTTAAACAAGATGCAAACTCAATGTATTTATTCATATCTGTCTTCTAAGTCCTCTGAGTGGCTCAAACTTGATAGATACCAAACTGAAGACTTTGTTCTTGACATGATCTTCCTAACTCTGCAGGAATCTTCTCGGCCATGGATTTGCCCCTTTGTAGTAAATAGCGCCTAATAAAGAGCACTGAAGCAGTGGTTCTGGGGAAGCCTGGAATCTGGGAAGACTCAAGGGGCTCCAGCCTTCCCTAAGGTCCCCACCAAGGTCCATGGAGTGACCTAAAAAGAAATAGTGATCCTATTTTCGGCCTCCCAAGCTGTTCATATGTTATTACTGACATTACCTCTTACATGCCCCTTTTTTGTTCCTCCTTTTTTATTACAATACATTTGGGACACAAATACATTTACTGTGCGGAATCTGTACATGTGCCTAATAATATATCTTTAGCCACTTACTTTTCCTTCCTCTCCACCTTTCCCCACTCCCAGATCTCCTTCCTGTTTTGGTAACATCTGTCTCCTAGGTTTCCTATACCTGTAATTTTGCTCTTTAAATTGTTTATGCTTTGGACTTCCCACATAAGAAACATAAAAATGTTATTATGTGTTCTGGGCTCTCCTTTCAGATGCCCAGTGTCCCAAACAAAGAAGTGGACAAAACACGCAGAAAAGAAGGTGAGAGTGGAGAGTTACTGAAGGCCAAGGCAGGCACACTTTCCAGGACTGGAGTGGACAGCTGAAGAAGGCTCACAGAAGTCCTGAGGGTAGAGAGAAAAGGGGCTGTTAGTAGGCAAAATACCTGAGCTGGTCCCACTTCAGGTAAATATGGTGCTGGGCAATCAGCCAATCAAAAAACCTCTGGCTTCATGTCAGTTATTAATGAAAGAATAGGGAGTGGGATTTCTGATTGGTCTGTGACCGGCATCAGATTCCAGTGATGGTTAGGAGAAACACTCATTGTTCCTGTGAGCTGTACCTAAACGCTTTAGCCTGGAGTCATTTAAGTCTCATGTCATACATGTTCTCTTTTTAGAAAACATCTTGTTCAACCAGTTAAGTCTTTTGACTTTTTTTTCTGGCACGTTCTTTCCTGCTTAGTCTTCTGGTTTGCCTCAGGCCTCAGCTACGTCAGAAAGAGGTGGGAAGGGAATCATCTCTTAGGTAGAAGCAGTGACTTGGTGGAATATTGGTAGCTTGTCCTGCACTTTGCTAGCTGTGGATCTTGGAGGACATTATTTAATCTACTGGAATATCAGTGACTTTATTGCACCATAAAGTAGCATACTATCCACCTCATATTCACATGGAATGGACAAATGTAACAACCATCTTTTAAACTGTGGTACACGTGTATCAACATAAGACCAAATGAACCCAGTAGCATTCAATGACTTAATATTGAGAATATTTTAACCTGAGGGCAAAAAGCAGTAGTGACTAAAAAAAAGAATAGAAAAAGTTGAAAGTTGGAGCATATCAAATTCTAACTCATAACCAGGAAGTTTCAGTAAATTATTAATGGAGAAATCTTACAGAAGTATATTGGTTTGGTACATGAGGCTTCCTTGATGTTAAATATTTGGACCATAAATAAATTTCTGTGATTAAATATCTCACCTATGCAAGGCAAGTCAAATAGCAAAGATACCTGAAGAGGGTTTATGGTATAGGGTTAGAAAAGACAAATATATATAGCAAACCATTGCATTCTTTGATTTTCAATGATTTATATTTTTCTCTGCTTGATTTCAGTATATTTTGTCTCTCCTTTTTTATATACACTTACTAGTGCATATGAAATGTATGAGATATTAGTGTTCATTGTGACACTTTGAAAGTTATAAAAAAAACAAACAAACAAAAAAAAAAAAACAACCAAAAACATAGAATTACAAGTAACTCGTCCTGTGAGTTTTTTGCAAGATGAGTGTCTTTTCTTTCTTTGCTGGGACAAAATATCCCACACCTAAATTTAAAGAGGGAAAGGATTAGCTCACAATCTGTAGAGGTTTCAGTCCACAGTCTGCTGGCTCCAAGGCCAGGTGGTATTCATGGCCACAGAAGACAGCAAAAGCAACGAGCAAAAGGGGCAGAGACCTTCTTCCCGTCCCCTCTATGGCAGGCAGGCTACTGAGCCCAGGGTGGGTGTGGCACTCACAGCCCCAATCCCAGCGCTAGTCAATAAACCAATCACAAACTCTAGATTCAGATGCCCCATAAGGCTTTGGGGGACAGATAAGATACAAGACACAACATTCTACTCCTGGTTTTTCAAATTCTATAGTTTTTATCTGATACAGCCTGTACCAAGTTGTGAGCTCCAAAGAGCTTGAGTGACTCCACCTCTATGGCACCTCTAGTGGTTACTGTTTTTTTTTTTTTTTTTTTTTTTTGCCAGAACTGGGAATTGAACTTAGGCCCCTCTGTTTGCCAGGGAAGTGCTTATTCCACTAAGCCATTTCCCCAGCTCCTGTGGTTACAGCTCTTATGGCTTCTCTTAGACCTGCTTTGCTCCCTCCTTGCAGCTTTCCTTAGATGATTCACGTTCCTGACTTTCCAAACTTACAGAGTCTCCATTGCACCTTTGGCTTCACCCTCACAGCTTCACCCACTGCCCTCTCAGGGGTACACTGCATGGCCTCCTAGGCCTCCTGAAATTTAACTCCACAACTCTTGAATTTTACATGCACCTAAAATCAGCACCACATGGATAATGTCAAGGTCTGCTGTCAACTGGAGCAGCAGCCAGGCTTCCTTCTCTCTTGACTCTAGTGGTCAAGTGCCTGGATCACTGAGCACTCTGAATCCAATTCAGAGGAATAAATTCTCTAGCTGTAACCATTCTGGAACATGGTGCTCTATGATTTTTCTCCTCAAACCCAAGTCTTTAACTTGTAGTTTTGAATCAAACTACAAAGCAAAGGGTGGCACCTTGTTGTTTCTTATGATGCCCCAGGCCATCTTTTCTAGTTTCCTGTTTCTTCTCAGCAATCAGGACTTCTTCTGCTTCAATTTGCAGTCTACAGCTTTACAGGACTTCCTTTCTGGCCAAATTCTAAACATTTTACATCACTTTTCTGGATTCTTTACTTTTGATATTTTCAACAAAGATCTGGCTAAAATCTCCAACAGTAGCCTAGCCACTGCCTCAACATCTGACTGCCTTGAAATTTTTTCTACAAGATGAATTAGTATACGACCCAAACCTCAGTCTTCGGCAGTCTCTAGACATGAGCAAAATGCAAACAAACTTTTTACCAAGCCATAAGCCACATTGTCTGAAGTCCAACAACCAAAGCAGACCTTCCAAGCAGAAACTTTCCAAGCCTGGTGTGTTTCTTTTTGTTTTGTTTTGGTTTGGTTTTTAGTGGCCAGCTCAGCCTACCCTGGGGGTGGGTCTGGTGCAGCATGTGGTGCTAGGGTCGAGCCGTGGTCCCTGCATGTTTGCCTAAGCTTGCCTAAACAGGCACTTTAGACCACTGAGCTATCTTACCGGCCCCCATGCCTGGTCTTTATTGGAAGGTTTCTCTTGGCCTTCTGGGTCTTCTAATCTCTGACCAGAATCTCCCATACAGAACAACTTAAGGCATTCCAGCTCTACTCCTTCAGGCAACATCTCAGAACCTTTCCAAACTCTTCCTACAAGCCATCCTCTAAAGGCTCTTTTAACCATATGGTCCCACCTGGATGACACAGACAAAGGATCTATAGAATAAGGTACAGGATTACAAGATAAACCCTGAGGGGACTTCATTAACCTCATCAGAAACAAAAACTATGTTTTGGTCTTGCTCTATCTAGGTCTTAATAATCCAGCAGAAAAGTATAAAAATGAGGTATGCAATGCGGGGCCATAATAATAAGTTGAGCTGTAAATGGCTATGGTCGACAACTTCTTCAGATAACTTACTATTGTTGTGGAAGGCTGGACTGTGTTGTATTGTGTCCTCGAGTTCAGGCACCTAAATTGGTTGAATGACAATGGAGTGCCCATCTTTGACAGGTGTAGACAAAGGAAGGGGTATAGAAAGGAAGAATCATGATGTGTGTGTATGGACAGTACAGAAGGGATAGATAATGCTGTGCTTCTACATAATTCTATGAGAGGCAAGATTTGCACTGATGGTGGTTGGACAGGATATAATGTCAGCTTCTAGTACTACGGACAACCACTAGGAAAATAACAAGGTAGAAAGTATTAATTATTCAGTCATTGATATAATTCAGGTATAAAAAATAAGATATGCAAGCAGCTATGCTCTCTTAATTTACTGATAAGAGGCATCTGCTATACTAATGTCTGTAAGTATATCATGTATGTACCTTGTACAATACCAAAACATTATGAAAATAGTTTGCAATGTATTAATTTATCGAATCCATCCTGTTAAAGTGTCTTAAAACTGTCTCATTGTTATTTGTACTTCAATAAAATAAAAAATAAAAATAAATTAAAAAAAAAAGAAGAAAAAAAAACACCATATGGTCAATGATAGTCATAGCAATGATCCTACTTCTCTGGTACCAAATTCTGTCTTATAGGAGAATCTCTATGAATCTGACCTAGCAGTGAGACCCTGAACACCCTGTAGACCCTTCCCTAAAATACAGGAAAAAAACTGTCTTAGTTATTTTTCTCTCATTGCTGGAACAAAATACCCAACACCCAAAGTTAAAGAGGGAAAGGTCAGGGAGGCAATTGTACATGGTGGCAGAAGATAGCAAAAGACTAAATGGAAGAGAGAGCCTCTTTCCACCCCTTATATGCAGGCTACCCTCCCTCAGCAGGTACAGCACTCACAGCCCCAACCCCAGCACTACACAAACTAATCACAAACTCTAGATTCAGCTGCCTTCAAAAAGCCTGCCCCTCCATGATGCACAAGTCTTTGGTGGGGGGTACATCTAGACACAAACCATAACAATGAGCAAAGATAAGCAGTACATGATTCTCAATCTCACATGATCACAACTGAGCCAATATTCTCTCCCTCCCCCCTTTCTCCCACTGCAGGATTATGGGTAATCATCTCCCAACAGCTAGAGGTTATGGAGGCGATTACAGAAGAGAAAAAGGCAGAGGAATCCCTCACTTTAAATAAGATTAAGGTGTGCAAAACGTGAAAATCATCATCTGAATAAGGCTGTAGCAGTGTCAATGATAAATCTGTTTAAGAATAATGCAATATCACATTCCTATGGGATCCTCAAAAGAAGATGTGCCGTTGTTATAGTTGTACAAAATGAAAATGATTCCACCGAACCCGTAGAGAGTCCATTAGTGACAGTGAAAGTTATCCCACAGACTCACACTTCTTATCTCCCCCCAACAACCACTAAGGATTTCAAAGGTAAGTGCAGGATCACTTATTTTTCTTCATATCTTATACTTTTATTATTTTGTATTATATTACAGTCATCACCTTTATATGACTTTTTGGGGTTGTGGAATGAATCTGAGTTTCCTTTTCTTTTCTATAAAAGTTTATTTGGTATTGTTTCCCCAAGAAATAATGATAACAGGAACAAACTGCAGTTTCACAAAGGGAAGGAAACAATGGTGTACAAAATAATTTAAACATACATTTTAGTAGCACAGCAATGTTTCTTTCTAGTTAACAACTACTAGGCAATAATCTTGCCTGAGATTTTTCCAAAGGTATTAAATACATTTTAGACAACAATGCACACACACACACACACACACACACACACACACACACACACACACAGGTACACAGTTATATACAACTCAAGTACTGCTTCTGTGCAATCTAGCTAACCCATGTAGCTAAAGTAGAAAAGGTGGGACCCTAAATGCCTAAGTAACCCTAACAGAACGTGCATTGCCTGTGGATCCTGGAGACTTGTGAAAGATTTCCCCTCCCACCCCATTGGCTGCTAGCTCCTTCTCCATCGCTCTCCTCTGATCAAGTAAGCGCGCCTCTGATCTGCTCAACTGTGCAGTCATTGTGCTGTGGCTCATGTGGATTCGGGAAGACTCATTTTCTCTTACTGTGAATGCACTCCATGGATGGAAAAAAGGGTTCTTCTAAGGAGGAAGCCCTCAGCCTCTGACTACATCTGGCTGATTCTTTGCTTCAGAGCAAGGATCTTCCTTCTGATTTCATACAGGAGGTCAGCACTAACCTATTCTTCCAGATATTTCTCAATGTCTTCCACCTCTTCCTCCCAGAACTCCTTGGAGATGTTTCAGAGCTCCTTTATGTTGACATTCCTCAGGCCTTTCAGGTTGAAGGCGTCCTCCTTGGGGATGTAGCCAATAAGGGTGAGCGGGGCACTATCTTCCCCATTGATCTAGTTGAACATCCACTCCGGCACCTGGGAGTTCTCTCTGAAGCCAGGCCAGAACAATTTGCCTTCCTTGTCTTTCTGGAACCAGTTGACATGAGAGATCTTGGGCAACTTGGCTGCTGGGCAGTAAGCCATGCTCAGCCAGTGGGTCAGGTATCTGCCATAGTTATAGCCAAAGAAGGGCTGCATAGCAAAAGGGTCATGCATGATGACTTTGCTTTTATGCTCTGCAGCCACAGTGGCCTCTGATCACCTGGTTGCCCCCACAAATACTCCATGCTGCCAGTTGAGAGCTTCACAGACACCAGCTGTCTGAGGCCTCCAAGGATGATGCCCTCGATGAGCACACCTTCCGGAGACTTCTAGACAGGATCAGTGATGGAGCACTGGCTCGCAGGGGTGCAGAACCATGAGCTGGGGTGGGCACAAGGCTCCCCATCTTGTGGGTACCACTCTTTGTTCTTCCAAGAAGTGGTTGTGATGCCTGAGGCCAGCGGCTCACTGAGGCCTTCCCAGTAAAGGCCACCATCGCTGGTCTCAGCCACGATGGTGAAGACAGTGTTCTGCCGGACAGTCTTGATGGCACCAGGGTTCGTCTTCACTGAGGTGCCAGGAGCAACATTGAATAAACCATTTTCTGGGTTGATGGCCCTTAAGTTACCTGAGCTATCTCCCCCTCCTTTTTTTCCCATTTTTAAGACAAAAAAGAAAAGATGTAAAATTTCAAAACAATGTTAGAAGAGAAACAATGGTTAATATGTTGTATATTATTATCTTCAAAATAGCTGCTGAGATTACAATTATATAGGTATGAAATAATGTTGAAACAATGTAAGCCCAGGGCTGGGGACATAGCTCAGTGGCACAAGTGTCTGCCTGGCAAATGCAAGGATCTGAGTTTGACTCCTAGTGTATTTTCAATGAACTAATAAAAATTAGTAATATAACTACCTTATCTTGTATGTGCATATATTTTTTTCATTTTCCTTTCCTTCATTTCTCCTTCCTCCCACCCCAATTTCCCTTTCCTTTTTGAACAGTTTCTTCCCATTTGATAATATCTATTGAACAGCTTGTATGTTATTTTTCTCTTTCATATTCTTACACTAGGGAGATAAGTTTATACATGCAAGTCTGATTTATTTCACTTATGAGGGTAGCCTCAAGTTGCGTCCATTTACCTAAAAATCTCGCAGATTTATTCTTTATAACTGACAAGTACTCCACAGTATAAAAATACATCTTTTTAATCCATTCTTTGGTTGATAGGCATTTGGATCATTTCCAAGATTTAGCTATTACAAATTGTGCTGCTATAAACACAGGTGCAAGTATATCTCTGTGTGATGTTTTTAAAATTTTCTTCATTTATTTGGTACAAGGTCTCACTACGCAGCTTGGCCTCATTAGTGATCCTCCTGACTCAGCCTGCCCAGTGCTGGGATTGCAGGCGTGGGCCACCACTTCTCGATTCGTTGGCTGGCACAGCACACCCAGCATGGCATGCAGTACTGGGGATTGAACCCATATCCTGGTGCTTGTCAGGCAGGTGCTTAGCTCACTGAGCTATCTCCCAAGCCCCACTGTGGTATGATGTTTTTAATTCACCCAGGAAAATAGTCAGAAGGGGAAATGATTGGGTCAAATGGGACCTCCACCGCTGGGTTTCTGAGGAATCTCCTCAGTGTTTGCAGCAGTCTACACTCCCGCAGCAATGGGGAAAGGCTCCTTTTCCCTCACAGCTCTGCCAGCATTTGTTTTTTGGTTAGCTCATAGGTTTAATTCTGATATTTCTTTGATTTTTTTTTATGTGATTGATCTGTATATGTGGGAGTGGGGTACTAATCACAATTGTGTGTTTGATTTTTCATGTTCGTTAGTATTTCTTTCATGCACTTGGGTGCGCCAGTGTTTGGTGCATATACACGTAAGATCGTCATCTCTTCTTTTTGGGCCATCCCCTTAAATATGTAGTGACGCTCTTAAGGGTGCTTTTTAAAAATGTATTTAGCACAGGGTCTACATGGTCTACATGGTCTCACTATGTAGATTGGACTGGTAATGATTCTCAAGTTTGCAGCCTCCCAAGCACTGGGATTAAAGGCACACACCACCACACCAGTCTCAATTGCCTCTCAGCATGCTCCAGGGGTGGGCCTAGCACAGCATGCTGGGGTGGAGGGTGTCAAATCTTGATCCTTGTTTCTGCCTAAGCTGAGTTATCTGGCCAGCCCTTTTTAAATTTATGTTTCATTGATTTGCATTTCTTTATACAGTTTTTTAAAAATGTATTTAGTAAGGGTCTACAGGGTCTCACTGCACAGATTAGACTTATAGTGATCCTTCCTGTTTTTCAGCCTCCCAAGTGCTGGGATTATAAGCTGCACCACCATGCCCAGGCAGGGCCAGCACAGCAGGCTGGGCATCAAACCCCCAGTGCCTGCTGCTGCCTAAGCAGATGCTTTAATCCGCTGAGCTATCTGGCCAGCCCTCAAGGTGCTTTTGATGAGTCTTGGCTTGAAGTTGACCTTGTCTGCAACTATAGTTGCTACCCCTGCTTTTTCTGGGATCCTATCCCATGGAGAATTGTTTTCTATCCTTTGACTTCCCATCTATGATTCTTCTTGAATGAAATGTGTTTCTTATATGTAGCATATTGCTGGATATTCCACTAGTCTATATCTTTTGACCAGTGAATTGAGACCATTTACACTGATGGTTATAAAAGATGTATTGGATATCTTTCTCATATTTTCTTGCTGTTATTTTCCTATCTTTCCCTTTTATTTAATTTCTCACCCTGCCTGGTATTCTCCTTTCCATTGGTGTTCTGGTTGTGGTCTTTGTTTTCTCTTTCTTATATATCTTTCAGAGCATTCTAAAGTGTTGCTTTTGTGGTCATGAAGTTCTTCAGTTGTTCTTATGAAAGTATTTCTTCATCAAACTTGATAGTCTTGTGGGGATTCAATCTGGGTTGAAGATGTTTTCTTTTAGGGCTTGAAATACCCTAACTACCCAAGCTTTCCTTGATTTGAGATGGTGAAGTCTTTCATGTATTTAGTGCAGGGTCTACAGAGTCTCAAAATACACAGATCAGATTTGTAGTGATTCTCCTGTTTTCAGCTTCCCAAATGCTGGGATTACAGGCATGTGTCATCATGCCCAGTCTCAATCGCTGTCTCAGCATGCCCTGGGTGTGGGGCCAGCACAGCACACCAAGGGTCAAACCCTGGTCCCTTCATCTGCCTAAGCAGATGCTTTAACCCACTGAGCTACCTGGCCGGCCCTGAGAAGTGAAGTTGTTGAGAAATCTGCTGTGATTCTGACAGGCTTTTCTTTATAGGTGATTTCTTCTTTTCTGTCTTCAAGATCTAATATTCCATCCTCACCTTGGATTTTCATCAATTCCATTTCTTTCATACATTAGGCATTTATAGTTTCTATCATTTTCCTAAGCTCTTGTATCTTCTTCTATCTCATCTATTCTAATAGGCCACCTTCCATTTTGAGCATTGTATTGACACATTGCATCAACTTGAGAATTTTAAAAGTTTAAGTGACTCAGCAGAGAGCCAGGATTTTTATTTTATAAACATCTTTATCCTATGTAAGAGAAGGGCATGGACATTGTGAGTTTTCCACCTCGACTCCAGGGTAGCCTGCTTATAACATAAGAGGGGAAAGAGGCTTGCTAGAAGCTTCAACCATTGTCTTCCTTTTGCTTGTTGTTGTTTTTTGTTGTTATGAATGGTTGCCTTGGAGCCAGGGAGATGGCTCAGTGGAATAAGCGCTTCCCTGGCAAGCATAAGGGTCTGAGTTCAATACCCGGTTCTGTAAAAAAAAAAAAAAGAAAAAAAGAACAATTGCCCTAATTCTGAGTGTCAGATATTTTGTCCCAGCAATGAGTAAAAAGTAACTGAGACAGCATAATTTCCTTTTGTACCTGAAGGTTAATTTTTCCTATAGCCTTTTCCATTTTTTTTTATTTCTGTTGCTGTTTTTTTCAGAAGAATACATACAAATAGCAAATATATGTAAAAAGATACTCAACATCACTGGTTATTAGAGAGATGCAAATTTTCATAAACACTGAGATCCCATCTCTCTCCAGAAAAAAAAAAAAAAAAGGCTATCAATAGGCCACAGAGAAGTTAATCTCTGAGTCTCGTGGTTGGGAGAGAGTGGCACAGGGAACTAGCTCATGCTCAAAAGCGATGAAATGTCAAGGGTGCTGGATGGCACCTGAGCATTTAGCACCCTTCATTGTGAAGAGGATCTTTGGCCATAGCAGCAAGGGCCAGGTACCCTAGAGTCCCGCAGAAATGTAGAGGAGCTGCAGGGGTGTGTGGTACCACATCTTTGACAGGTCCATGTGCAAGCTCTACAAGGTTGCCAGTGATGTCGCCAAAGTGCAGCATCTCCTCGATGACAGATACAAGAGCCATAGTACCACTGTGCATTTCGCCCGTGCCTATGACCATCCAGGAGGGGTGATTCTCCTGGTAGAAGGTATGACATTGATACCCATGACACAGGGCAGGAACACCGCTATGATGAAAGCTGTGTAACACAACAAGGAGGAATGTGCATCTGTTCTCTTGGAACACAGTGCGAATCCAAAGTTGCCAGCACTTTCCATTATATGATCAACAAAGAAAGCACATCGACAGCGGCAAAACTGCTTTCACACAAAAAGTCAAGGGTGGCCTCACACTGTTTTTGTTTGCTCTAAGGGAAAAGAAACTGGAAGTGGCAGAATTGTTATAAATGAAAAAAAAAAAAAAACCAACAAATATTAATGCGATGGATAAGCCAGGAAGGCAAAGTTTTAAATATGGAGGAAAAAAGACTTAAAAATTCTCAAAATAGCCAACCAGTGCTCTGAACTGAACCCAGTCCCTCATCCATATTAGTGCTCAGAACCAAGCCCAGGACTTCATGTGCACCAGTGGTTGAGAATTCTAAACTCTTTAACTAGGTTTTTCCAAGAAACCTGGTCGAGGTGACTGGTGGCCTACATCAGAGGACAAGGATTGTCTCTTTGACGCTGCTATCTTTGGGGTAGCAAGAATGTCTTAAAAGTACACAATTCAGCTATGGACTGCTGCTCAGCAAGCTTACGAAAAATCAAGCAACGTATGGCATTAGGGAACCAAGAAATACAATCTTGAAAGACAGTATTTCTCATAGTGAAAACAAAGACGTAGTTGAAACCCTGCCTAAAACATCAGTTTAGAATGTCCAGCACTTAATCTGTCCTTTTTATTACCATTACTGCAATAATAAGGAAAACATATAGGGCCAGTAATTAGAACAGAAGTTTTTACTATTGAAAATTATTCATAAGTACAAACAAATGACAACATGACTAATGTGGATGGAGGGCAGAGAAATTATACACGTGCTGTAATGTTTGCGGTGAGATTAATAGAAGGCAGTGAATCACCTTGGGATTCTGAGAGTATCTCTGAGAATCTTCCAGAGGCTGTTGATCATTTTCTGGGGCAGCAGATGACAAAGGAAAATATGCAGGAAGTGAACAAATAGGAGATGTGTTTACATGCCTTCCTGCATAGGTGGATCAAGAAACTTTAAATGGCCAAGCCAGAGGACACAGGAAATGCAGGCGTAGCCACTGCCCACAAGGAATCATCTGAGAAATATCTTCACTCGAAGCCTGCCACCGAACGATTTTGTTCCAAATAAAGCAGTAGAAATGAAGGAAGGACAGACATTCAAATCACTTAGCAGTGACATCGAAGGAAGAAGAGAAAAAGACTTCATGGCTGTGAAAACAGCCAGGACCTCTTTGAAGATAAAATGGAAGTGCTAGTTTCCTTGTGCCTTTTTACAGTTAATGTGAAAGGGCAGCTGTTGGCTCAGGAATGCACGAACATAATTCCTATGTATTCAACCTCAGCAGGTGGCTGGGTAAGAAAAATGTGTGTAGAATGAGTGATTCCTCAACAATTTTGAGGAAAAAATATTACATGAAAGAGAAAGCACTCAGCAGGTGTGGGAAGACCTCATGAAGGCCAGGAGTTGAATCCCACATATGGGGATGTGGCGGCAGGGCTCGAGGTCAGGATTGCTCTGAGGGCCACATTCCAGGGTCCTCTGGGCAGGGCGGGTCTGCGTGTCTGTCCCACAGAACTTTCCTTCATTCTGTCCTTTATAGATGCTAGGAGAGCCTCAGTTCACATCTCGGCCAAGTCTTTCCATCCACAGAGCCATAACATGTTTAAATATCCATAAGGTGGCCATGTGGTCCAGCAGGCTGCATCATTCTCTCTTGTGACCAGTGGGGAAACATTTGGGGACACTGGCTGTGCAAGCCAAACATTAAATTATAAGGGCTGCTCCATTGGCTCAGATCCAGGGACCACCCAGGGTGGTCCTGTGTCCCTTCAGAACATGGAATTTTTCTTCATTCTGTCCTCTGTGCACACTGAGATGACTTTAGCTCACATCCGTGCAATGTCCAGTGGAGGTCTTCCTTTCTATAGAGGAAGTAAGCTCAAGATCTTGCAATTTAAACTCAAAAGGTAGAATATAGAGGACTGGGAAGTATAGGAAGGTTAACAAAGAAATTCTATAGACACATAAATAACTGCCATTTTATTTATTTGTTTATTTTTTGAGACAGGGTCTCACTATGTAGGCAGGCTGGCCTTGAACTCACTTATGTGACCCAGGCTGACCTTGGACTCACAAAATCCTCCTGCCTCAGCTTCCTGAGTGTTGGGATTACAGACATGCACCACAAGGCAATAGCTAGGATTTTGAAACAACAAAACACCTGCATTATATGAAGATTGGCCCAATAAACTCATGTATATATATAAATTCTCACACAGATTAGATTAAATGGAAAAAAGCTGGAATACACAGTGGGTCAGTGTAAGAATAAGGTAGGCTTGGGGATCTGAGAGGAAGAAACGGGAGATGGGCAGCTGAATAGCTCTGCTCCAGCAGAGCAGAGGTGCCATCCCCAGCACACCTATCCTAACTGGGAAACAGTGCACCAAGAGCATCACTCAGCGAGCGGCTCCGGGATCTGAGGGCGAGGGCGACTCCTGCAGATCACAGAGGTCACAGAGCCCAGCAGCACAGGCCCAGCCCCTTGAATGTGATGCCAAGCACAGACCATGCTAAGGCAGATTTCTTCTAAGTAAGGAGTCTGAGAAGGCAGAGAACCCAGACCATGGAAGACGACGCCCAGGAGCACTGCCTCCGGGGACACCAGCGTGGGATCCAGCTCCCCGAGACCTCTTTTGTCCCCTCCTCCCCTGCTGCAGAGCGTGGCCAAGCTCTGTGCAGGTGTGGGCCTTGCCCCTGCCTCTCAGTGACTCTGTGGTACCCTGGGCTCTGGATCCTTCTCCACCCCTAGGCTGAGTCATCAGCTGAGGGGATGCAAGTTCTGATCTGTGGATTTTTTCTGGGTCATTCTTGTTCAGGTTTGTACAGGAGAGAATGACCTGCTAAAGTCCCCATGTCGTGAGCTGCCAGTCCTGTGACATTTGTGCTGCAATGGGCCCCGTCTTGGGGACTCTCCAGGCCTGAAATGCACCCTGCAGCCCCTCTGAAGTTCCCCCTACCCAGAAGAACTCCTCTTAAGAAAAAAGCTGCCTACCCCCGAAATATCTGCTGTGCGTGTTGGTGCTGGGGTTCACAGGCTGCAGCCTCGCTCCTGTCCCACCCCTGCACGTGGTGCTCAAGTATCTGCAGTGTGGGATCCCAGGATATGTCAGTGTGGCAGACCCTGACATATGCTCGATCCCATAAGCAGGAAACACGAAGAAAACCCCTGAAAGTGGTTAGAGAAAATGACATTTTAAATACAGGGAAATATCCATGGGAAGGTCTGTGCCCTCTCAGAAAACAGCAGCCAGAAGTAATTGAAAGCATGTTTTTCAGTGCCGGAAGAAAAGATCAACCCAGGATACTATGTGTGGCACAGGTACCCTTGAGGATTGAAGGTCAAACAAAATCAATCCAAAGATGGATGGAAGCAAAAGAAAACACACACACTTCATCACTAGAAAACACGCTACAAAAATATGTGAAAGGAATTTCTTCAGGGTAAAGGTAAACAACAGGAGAATAAAGTAATTTCATGGAAAAGAGAAATTAATAGTATTTGGATAAATACCATAGCTTATTTTTTCCCATTAAAGTTCTCTAATAAATGCACTTGAATACACACCCATTCTTATAAGGTTACATGCAAGGCTTCAATATTTGACTTAGAATCTAAATAAATGGAATTTCAATTATAAAACATTAATCCTAGGGACTGTCAAATGATTAGGGCCCTAATATTATTCCTAGAACAATGAAAACCTCACTCAAGAAAAATGCAGTGACCTCAGTGTTTAGAAGCTGTGAATGAAGAAGCGAACATATTCATGCACAGGTTTCTGCAAGAATACAACCTAAATTTTTCTGGGGGAAATGCCTAGGAATAGGATTGGGACTCATAGGGTCCTGAGCCATTTCCCAGCCGGTCCTGGTTTAGACCTCGGCCACCACCCAGCAGGCCCAGGGAGAGCCAGGACTAATTTGTGGCAACTGTCCTCTCCAGGGTTCCCAGACTCAGGGTACGAAGACAGCCACACACTGGCCCAAAAGCTCTCAAGTCAGGCAGGACCTGCTCAGGTAGGAGCCCTGAGTTCCCCAGCAGTCTCCTACTCTGCCTCTGGGAGGCCATTCCTCACAGTCTCCCACAGCACCTGGGACTGTGAGCTGGGCCGAGGGAACCTGTAATCGTAATAGCTCATTCCTCTGCAGTGCTATCATCCTCAAGCCTGAGAAGGAGCTCAACACACCTGGCTAGGTACGAGGAACAGATTCACAGCTCTTTTGCACACGGTCTCCCAGGCTCTTCCTCCAGGAGCTGGAGCTCCTACCCATAACTCCCAGGAGTGGTCCTTCTCCCAGGTATGCTGCAAACCTCCGTGGCTTTTTAAGGCTTGTTCACATGGTACGTTCCTCCTTCCCTCCTGTGCTTCTTCTCCTGTCACAGCCACAAAATGTCATTACCATTTCATCTGTGGATGAGTCTGCATCTCCCAGTGGTACGCTCCTCCTGCTTCTGGAAAATGGGATCCTGTTTCCTGAGTTTTCCTGTAATTCCCTGCGCAAGCTTCCCCCCCCCCCAGCATACTCTACTACAAAGACCTGCCCCAAGGGCCCATCTTTCTGGGACCTCCACGGCCTCTGACCAGCACCCTGGGTAGGTGCACCCATTCAGCCCTCCGTACATCCATGGATTCATTTGGCCATCCCAACAGTGTCCTGGGCTTGCATCAGTGCTTTGAGGAAAACATCTCCAAAATGCTGTTTTGAACCTTGAACATTATTGTTTTCCTTGCTGGGGAATTCATACCTTAATCTGTAGGCCTGTCTTCAGAAAATGCTAGTGCTTTCTGTGGACAGTTTCTAAAGACTCTAGCTCAGCAGACTGATCGGCGCTTCACCCAGGAGCAGGAAGTCATTCCTTTCCAAGTTCCACAAAACAGTGATTGTGGTGAGAAAAGCCATAACAGAAAGTGGGCCAGAGAGAGAGGGATCAGGAAACAGCAGGCCCAGCACAGAAGGGTCCCTGAGGGCCTAAGGAGGCTTCACTCTGCATTTAGACCCACACTTGGGCAGCAAGGCTGGATTTCTTCTGTCCCAAGGCCTGGGCCTCTGTCTAGAAAACGAAGACTCGGAGGTCCAGTGACAGAGCTGAGTCCAACTCCCAGCCCTCCTGTGTGAGCTTGTTCACTTGGCGAAATGCAATCACCAACTCATACAGCTCCACCAGAGAGCTACAGCAAAGGAGGCGTCCTGCCACAACCCACACCAGGCTGCTCCCGGGGTCCACCAAAGAAGAACCAAGAAAGAATGGCTTCCAGTCCCTGTGTTCAATCCCAGAAGTGTCCAAGAAAACCAAGTACAAGAAGGTGGCAGACATGACATCAAGGCAGACAGAATCCTTGGGGAATTGTGTGCACACTACAATGTTGGCTCAAGAAAATGTAAGATTCGCCCATTGCACCATAGACAGACAGACCCTCTGACACTGCCACCACCTCTAAAACTGGGTTATCAAGTCACTGCTGAACATATAGACCAGAAGAAGGAGGCAGCATTACAGCGTATCAACAGCACACTTCCAAGTAACAGGCTTCCAAGACTGGCAACACACACAGGCTTCCTGCTCTACTCACCTGCCTGTCCAATGGACTGCTTCTCCACCCTCTGTCAGGGCAGTGCTTGGCAGGGATGCAGGGGAGAGTCAAGACAGGAAAGAACAGGACTCCCTGGTCCCAGAGGCCCTTCTGGCATCTGCTGCAGGAGCCACCATGGTGCATGCTGGGCCCCAGAGGAAGTACACCTCAGCTGAGCTCCTCTCTACCTCATGGCATCTTGTAGACGCTTCTTCACACTCCATGGCCACAGCCCTGGGACTCTCAGTGACACATGTTCCATCTGCTGCTGCCGGCAAGGTCTCCTGTCTTGACTGGGCCTTCAGCCAGAGACCCTTCCCCACAAGAACACAAAGGAGCTCCCCCTGGACCCCTCTAGAGATGAGAAGGACCTGGACCCCTTGAGTCCCAGGGCCTCAGAAGGAGCAGCGGCAGGCACTGGGTCTGTCTTCTCTGCCATCCCCAGCACTTCCATATTGTCCCCAACCCCAATGTGCGTGGACTCTCCTGTCATCTTACAGAGCAACTCTCCCAGAGCAGATCCTGAAGCCCTTTCCTTCCCCAGTCTTTCAGCTCCTTCCTTTGTTCTGTGTGAGGGCACCTCAGCCAGCACATCCACAGGCTTGGCTCCCCATCCAGGAACTGACTTTGAGGTGACACCTATGGACACTACACCTCTGCTGAGCCTCTCCTGTTCCTGCTACACATTGGCTCATGGGAGCTCCTCCTCTCTGCCCAGGCAATGTGACACCCCCCAGTAGCAGACAGTTCAGCCTCAGGAAGGAGGTTCTACCAGCAGGCTACCCAAGCAAAAACAGCATGTCAAGTCTTCCTTCCAGCCAACTTCTTTGGCCACAAAGAACATTTTCCAAAACAGATCATGTATTAGGCCCACAAAGCAATCCCTGTAGCATTAAAAAAAAAAAAAAAAAAAAAGCAGTAATGTCTGGCATGTTATAAGATCATAATGGTATGGCAGAGAATTCAACAGGAAAAGAGTCTACAGAAACTGCCTTAAATGCATGACAAAGAACACACTACTGGACCAACAGTGCTTCCATATTGTAGCACTCCTTGCATCCTGTCCTGTGGGACTCTGTGTTGTCATGCTTAGGGAGTCTTGTCATCAGTAGACTCCTCGGGAGATCCTCAGTTCCACAAAAGGCTGCGTAGGCAAAACCAAAACAAAACAAAAATCCCCTGGGTCTTGCACATTGCACACGGTCACTGGGAATCTTAGTGAACTGGTGAGAGTCAGCGCTCTGCAGTGAGGCTTCAGGTTCTGCTCCCACACCGGGAAACCAACTGCCTTGGGGGTGAAAAGCCCTAGAGAACTCTTCCAACAGGCATCCAGACCACTGCTCCTCAGGAGGAGGTCAGCCACCCATCCCAGCCGCCATGGGCCCTGCTGCCCTTGGGCATGGGCGTGATGGTTGGCACAGGCTAGGAGCAGCACCATAGTCTCTCAGCATGCATTCTCATAGTGCTCCCCAGAATGTGGGCCCTGACTGTGTGTGCTTGGATGCTGTCCTAGGGGAAAGGTGACGCTGGCCAGCAGAGACTGTGGGAAGACCAGACCTCTGCGCATGTGCATGTGTGCGCACACACACTCAAAGGGTCTCTCTCCCTCAAATCCTAGCCCCACCAGCAAGGAGTCTCTATCCCTCCAACAACTAGGGGCTTCCCACATCATGAGGATACCCCGGCCCGTCTCTCCATCTGAGAACCTATGTCAATACAGGGTCTCCCAAACTGGGGAAAATACTGTTCGCTATCCTTCACGCTCCCATTTGAGCAGGAGGCACTGGGCCAGTATCCCACACAATGCTTTTAGGGATCTAAAGACATTGCATTTTAGGGACATGAAGACGAAAGAGATATGACCTCAGCCCTCAGCAGGACAGAGATGAACTGAACTCTGATAGGGTCGAGTTAGCACCACTATGAGCTTTAGGGAGGAGATGCAGCTGCAAGATCCTGGGCAAGTTAGAAAACTTCTCTATGCCTCTGTTTCCTAATCTGTAAAACAGGAATACTAAAGGTACCTCCTTCCTAGAGTTGCTGTGAAGGTGAAATGAAATGGTATTGTGTGAAGACTCACAACAGCGGTGCCAAGTGTGTGGCCAGTATCAGTGGCTGCTACATCAGGTCCTCATGAATGTTAGACTGTGAGAATACAAACGTGTTCACTCTCAGGGCGAGGGGCAGAAGGCTTGCGGAGCAGAGGTTAGAAGGGATGAGAAGATGGCTGAGATCTAGAATAACGGGAGATGGAGAGACAGTTGGGTTCTACTGTGCCAGGGACAGAGCAACAGGCCTCACCCAAGGGTGCTGAGCCAACGGTGGACAGGGCCAGGCTCGTACAGTGTTCGGTAGCTGGCAGCACAGCAGGGGTGGGTTTGGGGAGGGACTACCTCCCACACAGGTGCGTGACACAGGCCTGGTCCGAAGAGCGGCAGAGAAGAGATGTTCAGGTCCTCGGCCCCTTTGGCGTGAGCAGGGAGGATATGTGCACTCAGGCCAATGACAGCGATTTGGAACAGGAATGAGGAATATCGCCTGGTCTTGGCCCTGACAAATTTGAGACACATGTACACGTCCAGTGCTCAGAGGGAGAAGGTGAACACCTCGTCTGCCCTTATTCCTCAGGATCCTGAAGTCACAAGAGGGTGAGAAAGGGGGAATGAAGTGGGGGAGCATTGGAGGCAGAGATTCAGAGCTGAGAGCCTGGCTGGGAACTCTCAGGATCATCCACACTCCCAGGTACCCACAGTGCCTAGGGCTTGGCGCCTGGTAGGGTGTGCTTGCATTCATTGTTAACCTCTCTGAGCCTCAATTTTTTCATCACTAGAATAGGGACACAGTGCTCAATCAAGGAATGAGGCGATTATTCCTATGGAGAGGAAGGGTGCTGAGAAGGGAAAGTGCTGTGCAGACCCAGCTCCAGGCATAGTCCTCTCACTGGTCCGAGCAGCTTAGAGCTAGCGGTCACCATCTTTGCAAAAAACAGGTAGCCCCAGTACAGGGCCCAGCAGGCAGCTGCCTCTGCTCAAGTTTAAAGGTACAGGGGGGCATTTCAGGCAACCTCTCTAGGTCCTTAGCAGACAGTTCTTTCCTGCCCAACAGGGCTCAGGAATACACCTCCATTCAGCTTCAAGGTCACCTTTCACCCCTACAAATGACCTGCTCACTCCCTCATAGGGTGTGGCTTTGTGCTGCAGACTGGGCAAAGAGCCTCCTTCCCTCCCGGGAGGAGCCACCAGGACTCCAAGGTTGAGATTCTAGCCCCTGAGTCTGGGCTCTGGGACATGAATACAACTACCAAATTGAGACTATTCCAGTTTGGAGTCGGGGCTGTGCATCCAAAATGACCTCCATTCCTCTGGAGAACCATATCCCCCAGTCATACTAGGCTCTCATCCTCTGCTCTGAGGAGTCTCTGTCCTCAGTGACCTCTCCATCCTTCTGCCCATGACTGCCCCCCCCCAAGTCCTTCCCAGCATATGTTTGGGGCCATTCGCTCAGCTCTTGCTCTCTATCTAAAGGACTCTGTCTTGGGTCCACCCTTGTCTTCAAGCATATCTGTCCACTTCCATCCAGCCCCTCTCCACTGCTACTGCCTCCTCCAGACAAATATCCTTCAGCTAGGTTCTACCCACCCACCAAAAGGAGATCCAGGGCGTGGCGTCAGGAGAGGTTATGCCTAGGAAAGTGGCAAGCTCCTAAACCTTGCTCTGGCACAGCTGGCAACACTTATGCAGCTTGCAGGCTCCATAGTGAGAAGCTTCCCCAGGAATCCTCCTGTGTTCTCTAAGCTTGTTCACAAGCGTCTGCCCTCCCACCCCCCATCCCTACCCCCAGGGCTGCTCCCATCCAGCCTTGGGACAATGGTAAGTGTTTTGACCTCTCTAGTCCTACTAGACCAAAGAAATGAAGGCAGATATGCCCACTGCTACAACCCTACCCCAGGCATGGCATAGCACTGGGCACATAGTGGGCAGTTTTGGCAAGTGTACATGACTAATGAAGCAAATGGTTCATGCTTTGTTTGCCGTCTGTCCAGGTAAGGAGCAGGAGGGAGTAATCTGGCCATCAGGGACCTGCACTGGCTGGTGTTTCCAGGTCACTTTTGAGAAGACCAGGGCCCTGGGTCCGGAATACATCACTTAACCCATACATGTTTATTTATTCCTCAGAGCTCCACATGCGGCTGTTTAAAGGATTAAGGAAAACAAGGGTGGAGAGCCTTCCGATGGAACCCAGGACAAAGCCAGAACCAAGCGCAGGGAGACATTCAGGTGCCTCAGGCCTCAGTTTTCTCCTCGTGAAACAGGGATGGAAGTGACCCCATCTTCCAGGGCTGCCATGTGAGGAGCCACGAGCAGCATGCCCACGGTGCTAAACAATGGGCAGCAACTGCGAAGGGTGGGAGCTGCCAGGCGCCCCTCCCACACCGCTTCCCGCCAGGGTCCACCCCCACACCCTACCTCTGAGGGTCTCTGGATATCCTAATGCCAGGCCGCATGCACAGATGCACCATCATAACCTTGCGCCTTTTCCTCAGGACCCCACACAGCTCTGGGTTTGCTCCCTAGTGCCCAGCTCTCCCATGAAAACCTGGAGCCCCTGGCCACAAAGTGGACACTCATGGGTGCTGGTGATCATGGTGATTATTTTTACAACACCAACACTGGCAGCCTGTTCTGACAGAGCTCCAGGCTAGGCAGTGAGCTCACCTTTCATGCCTGATCATACTGACAAGTGTGAGGCCAGGCTGACAGTGTTTTTCTATAAAGGGCCAGATAGCTACTAGGTAGCTTTAAACCTCAATTGCATACAATCATTTTTTTTAGTAAACGTAGGCCTTCAATACTACATCAAGTGTTGAATGGGTTTACATTCACATTTGACTGGGCATTCTGAATTTTTGTTTGCTGGATTTGGTAAATTATTTGCCAGTGCTGCACACTGACCTAGACAAGTCCCTTCAGGGGCCTGGCAGGGCCAGGGTTGCCCTCACATTGGACATTCGGCACCATCCACCTCTCCGGCCCCACAGGAGAGGGACTTTACTTCTCAGGCCCTGGGCACCCTAGCTAGTACCCCGGGCCAGATAGAGAAGATAGAACTAGGACCCTGGACTGATGATCGCTATTGGCTCGGGAAGCCCTGAAGTCCCTACTACATAGGGACCCCATTGTGTGCCAAACATTTCCAAGGAGCAGCTGAATCTAGAAAGCTTATTTTCATACCACATATGGTGTAGGTCATCTGACCTCTTTCGTGTTTATAGACCTTTCAATATATAGAAATGCACATTCTCAGCTTAAGCATGGATCTGGCTAAGGCACTCCTGGTTGAAAGTACCTAGCACAGGCCTATGACACCAGAGCTGCCTGCCGAGTGTTCCTTCAGGCTGCTTCTTCCTTTAGACTCAAGTTACTTCTTTATGCCCCCCTGCTGGTCGGCAGGCACCTGGCAGGGTGCAGTAGCAGATGAGTAACACCAAGCCAGGGCCCTGTCTGACACCCTGGCTCTTATCCATAGGAAAGGAGAGGATAGGATCTCTAACTTAGCATGATAGATTCTCAAAAGGTTTTTGTTTTTTTTTGTTTTGTTTTGTTTTGTTTTTGTGAGGTAGCTGTACCAATAACTGACACATAGGCAAAGTGGGAGTATAAGGAGGGGCAACTCAAAGACACTTAGGCAACCACTAAGATAAGGGGCTAATATAGGGCAAGTAGCATAGCTCTTGCTGCCTCAGAGGCGGTATGTGGACCACTGTCCAAGCTGACAACTCCTCTCCCCACTGACCCTTAGAATCAGCCCCCTGTGACCTCATTTTCAGGGCTTTCTACCAAGGGTGCCTCGCAGATACACAATGGCTACCTGAACTCAGACGTCAAACTTCACCAAGATATTGCCTCTTTCTGGAAGCTTCCCTAGACTTTTTATCTCCCAAGCAGAAACAAAGAAGGGTGCCACCTCTTCCATTTTCATCTCCTCATCATGAGAGCCACACTGTGATTCAGTAATCACTATCTGGAATGTCTCCTGCATGTCCAGAGATATGGAAAGACAGTCTAACCCACACAAATGGCTAAATGATCAAAGTAAGACCGGTTCTCTGAACCAAAAGAACTTTGGTTCTATGAGAACAAATAACCTGACAGGACTGAAGGAGACCAAGGGGAACTTCCTGGAGGTACTGATGACTCCAGATCTGAAACACAACTGGAAGTGAATTTTCTCCGAAGTAGAGAGAAACTCTCCCCCCACACCCACACACAATGACCTCCACAGAGATTCCTTGGAACCCATAGACATAAGGACAGTGACGGAGAAAAGCACCATATGTGTAAACAGTTCATGGATTTTAATTTTTCATGTGCTTTGGGCCAGAAAGGAGGTGGTAAGAATTGGAAAAGGCCGGAACAGGGCTGGTGAGAGTGGTGAGGTACGGGAGCATTGTAGGAAGATCTGCAACACAGTTGCACACTGGCCTAGATAGGTCCATTCAAGAGCCTGGCAGGGCCAGGGTTGCCCTCACATTGGGCATTCAGCACCATCCACCTCTCCTGCCCCACAGAAGAGGGACTTTACTTCTCAGGCCCTGGGCACCCTAGCTAGTACCCCGGCCAGATAGAGAAGATAACTAAGACCCTGGACTGATGATCGCTATTGGCTCAGGAAACCCTGAAGTCCCCACATAGGGGCCCCATTGTATGCCAAACATTTGCAGAGTAGCAGGAAGTCTCCAGAAGCTTTCTAGAAAATGCAGCTAGGTACCATCGAGCTTCAGCCTTTACCCCGGGCAATGTTTCCTGCTGCCCCTGGATGTGCCTGTGCCCCTTTTCCCCGTGTGCACTTTACCCATCATGTACTTCAGTGAGACTTCTCTAGGACTTTTGCTCGTCTTCCCATACTGTTAGGAAGCAGTAAGGCTTTTAAAAGCTCTCTTTTTCAGCTACAATGAACATTATATGGGAAATTCCCCAGGGAACCCTCCACCTGCCCCATACCAGGCCATTGCTTATGCACTTCCCTCACTCTCCTCCAGAATCACCCAAGTGTGCCTGCACCTGTCCTATCTGAAAAGCATTCAGCTAGGATCCCTGTCATGTGCCTCACCAGCTGGCTTCTGTATCACTGTTCCCTGGCTTGCTGTGGACTTCTTTCTGGGGCTACTCCACATTTGGAGAACTTTGTGATAAAGGTTATACTGTCAGCTCCCCAATCCCACATGCGTGCACTCTTCCAACTCTCCTCCCCCTTGTGGATGCCCTCTGCTGCCTTCGTCACCTGAGTAGTGTGTCCAGGCTTCAAAGCCCCTAACACACTCACCTCCCTCTTCCTACCCCAAAGGACACAGAGGGAACGAGAAGATGCTGAACAAGAAGATGAGGCTCACAGAGAGACAAAGAGGCAAGATAATAAAAAAAGCAGGCCATCTGGCAATGAGGAGGTAGCAAGATCCCGATGCCTGGGCACCAAGAGAGACCTCACTTCCATAGAGCATGTCCTTGGGCCTTTGGACAGAAATCCTCATGTCATGATCCTAGAAAATACACTTGTTGGAGGACAGGTGTCTCCCATGAAGCTGCTCTGGTGACCACAGTGTCTTCAGTCACACAGCCTTGCTATCCATGTGGCCTGAACCTCAGGCCTCTGCATACACATGCGCAAGTGCTCCACGATGCAGCCTCACCCACCCACGCTACTAGAGAAGTCAGCCAGAGATCAGAAAGAGAAAGAGAGAAAAGCCTCCAGTCTCTCCACACACAGCTCTCCTGGTCCATCCACAGTCACAGTCACAGTCCCTGAAAAACAGAAGTACCGTCTCTGCCAGTGGTGCTAGTGCCGTCACTGCTGATGCCTGGATCCCTGCTACAAGATCATGAGCTGCCCAGACAGCCTTGGCTTCCTTGTGCTATCACTGAGGAAAATCTGGGCACCTTACAGAAGAAGCTTTAGCATCAAAAACAGAACAAGGTCTGAACAATACTATGGCCTTGAAGGGCTTGATGGATAGAGGCCAAAGCTGACTGCACCACCCTTCGGCCTGTCCATTCTTTTTCCTTCTTGCAGCGAGAGTCCAGACTCACTGTCCCTCCCCCCACACCCTAACCATTCCCTACCACCACAAACTGGACACACAGGTCCCTGGGCCCCCCAGTCCTGTCTTGTACCTCTACCTCCCCAGACCAACACCCAATAGTGACAGTACCCACAACTCCTCGCTCCCCTCTTTTGCCTCTTCCTGTTTAGTGTAGACCGAGTCCTACTTTACAGGTTTGACCTAATGAGAATAAAGACCCCATTCTCAGTCTCCAAGCCTCAGTGCCCCTCCCATTCCTCACTGTCCCTGCCCCTGATCCCAGCCATTCCTACTACCATGAACTGGGCCCAGAGGTTCCTGGGCCCCCAGCCCTGTATGTCCCTCTGCTTCCCCTGACCAACACCCCATAGTGACAATACCCACAATTTTTCACTCCCCTCTTTTGCCTCTTCCTGTTTAGTGTAGGCTGAGTCTTACTTTGGAGGTTTGACCTAATGAGAATAAAGACCCCATTCCCTGGCTCCAGTGGCTCAGCCCCTCCCATTCTTCCCATCCCACACCTCTTCCTAAACTTCCCCCTCTCAAGCCTCCCTCCTCAGAAGGCAGGGCCCAATATCCACACAGATGAATATCTCCTCCTCTATGCTATCAGGTATGTCCATCCTGTAGGCTGTGCTATAGTAAAATATTAAATATTGAGGAAAGTTTTCCTACGTGTAATTATATATTTCAGATGCAGCATAAGACAATTCTTCAGATGCACTGTGGCCCAGGCATGTGCAGTCCATGGGCCACAGGTTGCTCATGTCTTCACTGGCCCTTGCCTCCACTCCAGCATCTCTGTTGACATTGTCAAGCATGTCCACTCCATGGGACTTATTTCCACCATGCCACCCAATGCATCTGAACCCCTTGTCTGGCACCTAATAGCAGACTTGAGTCACTTTATACTATTCCCCCTTTCCAGACAGCACTGCCTGAGCCCACCACCAGTTTGGGTACAGTAAATGCAGGAACTGCAACTTTCATAGCTAATCACAACTCAACCCAAATTACGGGACTCAACAGCAACATGGAAACTCTATCAGGAGAATGCAGCAACCCCAGCATTACCTGCTGGCCTAACCTCCGGCAGACCAGCTACCCAGGAGTTGCCCAACACAACCACAGGTCGTAGAACATCCCCTCGGTTCACAGTTGGCACTCCAGTCACCAGTCAACTGGCCTCTGGTAAGAACGCAGGTGCTTTGTGCACCGCCATAGCCGCCACAGCTGGCTTTGGACCCGCCACACCACCAGCTCTGAGGGCAGAAGCTCATTCCCTGAACACTACTCCTGGGACCTCTAGTGTTCACAGGATTCGAAGCTCTAGGAGGACTAAGCCTCTGTGTGGACAGGAAATAGGAGCACCGCACTCTATTCTAGGCATAGGCTTCGTGCTTGCAGCTGTATTTTCCCAGATGAGGTGTGCCCTTCTGGTAGGCACCATAATCCAAGGGAGAACGGAGTAGACAGAGCAGCTATTCCAGCTCCCAAATGGGAAAATACATTTAATATATTGATCTTGTATCAGAGTGAACTGATAACATAGTGATCAAAAGGTCAAGAAGTGAGGCTACTTCATTTTTAAGTAAACTCATTTTAAACAGTTTTCTGATGTGACTGTATCACTACCAGTGCAAAAAAGTTATAGTTCTTATAGTTCCTTACAAATACTAGATGTGGTCAGACCTTCTTGGAAAAATTTTTTGTGGAACTAAGGATTGAGCCCAGGGCCTTTGCACTAAGCTCCACCCCACTCTTTTTAATTATTAGGCTATATCTGTGGTACATAATTACATCTGCTTTGGGAAATTAGTACAAATTCAGTGCTGGTCCATCGCCCTGGTGATGGGCTACTGCGCATTTTTGTCTTGTGATCCAGCTGTCACTCTAAGAATAAAAGTTCACCTGTGACAGCACGTGTTCCAAGACCACAGTCCTCCCGACAGCCCCTAGCCTGCACTGCTGCCGCACACGTCTGCTATACTGATCTCCAACATTCTGCCATCGCCTTGCCCAGTTCACTTTACTCAACGTCATTCCCACCAACTAATCTCCACACCCACCTTTCCCATCCCCCATCCCCCATCCCACCTAAATTTCTCTGGGGATCTGTTTTAAGTGTGCAGGATGGATTCTCTCAAGGTGGTTTTCCTTAATTCTGGCATACTGGTTTTGTATCCACAATATGGAAGACCACATCTAACTAAACTGCCTTCATCAGAGCAGAAAAAATCTTTCCTGATATACTTTATTAATGACTGGTAATTTTTTAAGACATTGGGTTTCAATGTGATATTTTCATGCATACATATATTTTGATCATATGAAATCTCTTTTACCCCTTTTACTTTCCCTTTATATCTTCCAATCAGGAAGATCTGTATAACTTTTTACTAATATTTATTACTTTTTACAAGAATTGAGTTTCAAGATGGTATTTTATATGCATATATTTTTGTCATATCCATCTCCCCTATTAGCCTCGCATATGCCCTTTCTCCCTTACCCCTATTATTTTGGATCAGGAAAATCTTGGTTGTCCATATAGCAAAAGATATTTGCATGGAAGGAGAAGCCCTTCTGAGTGCAGAAATCTCAAACCCATCCCATTGTTAGGACTGTCCAAGTCCAGAAATGTCTACACAGGAAGAAACCTGGAGTTTCAAAGGTAGACTATATGGCTCATAAGTATAAGATCCCTGATATTTGGGGGCTGTTGGGAGAGTGGTGGCAAAGGACAATGTCATCATGCCATGGAATGACCATTAAGAGAGGAAAGTAGGGTCTGGGTAGTCCTCAGGAAGGATTCAAGAATGGGAGTCACCAGCTGTGACTATGGTTTGGGTAGGGGAAGATAAGACTGTGCCCCCTGCCTGGTAGAATCGAAAGTCAAAGGAGGGCTGAGGAAGGAGCAGGAAGGAATACACTCAGAGCAGGTGCAAGCGCTGTCTGTCTTCAGTGAGGCCTTGGTTCCTCTGCTCAGGCAGTGGCTCAGATTAGTCAGTGGTTGGCAGACATGTTGACATGCTGGCTTCATCCACTGGACAGTGAATCCAGTAGCTCAATGAATCACTCTGCCCACACTATCTAGCATTAACAGTCTAGCTAAGCCTTATCCATTAAATCTGAGCTAATTCACTGTAGCAGTACCATGCTAGGAGCGGCCACTTTAGAATCCTAGATCCTTGGGTGGCTACTTGCCCTCAAGGACACTTGGGCTGATCAATAAATCTGGATGTGGAGGAGCCAGAGTAGACTCTTCTGCAACTTCTAGGGGTTTTTCTTTCAGGAAAAGTGTGCTTAAGTTGAGGTCAGGATTGAAATGAGGTGGGAGGCTTTTCGTGGTCAGCTTCCTGTCTGACTTAGTTACTTACCTCTGAGGTCATCTACCCCACATCCACACCCTGTGACCTTGATAAGAACATATGCATAGAGTACCAAAGGACATCCTTGGCTGAGGAGTCCTGAGCATGATCCAGAAGAAGGCTCATGACAACTATATTTTCTGTCTCAAATCACTAGCTCTTTCTGTGTGAGACTCTAGCAAAGTCACTTTACTGACTGGAAAGTAATAGGCAGGGTCCTCTTTCAGCCCATCAGTGATGTGGGTATCACAGGAGTGAGAACAGACACTCTTCCTGAACTATTAACACCACACCCATGTACAGGCCAGGAAGTTGCTTTCTGTCCTCCATAATCTGGAGCCACCCAAGTTTCCCAACTGGAGGGAGCCACCTTCAGGTCTGGCTCATTGATTTGAACATGTGCGGGCACTTACAAGGAACAAATGTTTCCCCCTCAAGCCTCATTATATACTTGGTTATGATTAATGCCACAGAGCAGAGGTTTTGGGGAAATCCCTCTTTCAGGTTTGTGTAGCTTCTGAGTTGGAGCAAGATTAGGTGAACAGGTATTGGCCCTCTGTTCTAGACTTCTGTCCTGCATCCTCTCAATGCAGCTGTGACCAGTCAGGCCAGGGGGCACTTCTGAGTTTGTAAGTTCCCACTGCAAGATGCCTCTGCCTAAGACAAACATTGATTCAGCCACCCCCCAAGACAGGTGGGGAACAAGAGTCCAGAAATGCCAAATGAGGGAATACTACTATTTTAAGACCTTCCCTGTGACAAAATGTCAATAATTCTCCCTGTTTTGAATGCATTTTCCAGGATCATGACACCTCTAGGGTTCAAACACAAAGAACAGGTCATAAAGCTTTCAATGCAGTATATGCTATAAAAAGGGCCTGCAGCCAAGGAAATCACCCGCCTGTGCCCCACAGAGGTTCTGCAACCTAGAAAAGGGCATCAGGCAAACACTAGGGGAGCCATGGCCCCCGCCCTCTAATGCCCTCGTGCCCAGTGAGCCACACGGCCAGAAAAGACCTGAGGGAAAAAAGACTGCAGTTTACACCCGAGGGACTGAGGTTAGACACAAGCAGAAAAGGAGGAGGCTCAGAGCAGCTCAGCCACTATCCAGGTCCAGCCAGGCCTTGATCTCCCTTGCTCAGTATCTAATCTTGAATCAAAAAGACACAAAGTGTCAAAAGACATCTGAGCTGTCTAAGACCCAGCCCAGCAGGCTTCCCTGCATCCCCAAACAACTGCTCTGTTCATCTAGGTTTGTTCAGTGCTGGCCACGCTATTTATACAACTGTCAGACTGGCAGTTGGTTGACTGTTGGCCAAGAATGTTCTGAGTTCCAAGGCAGTTGGCTGTTAGGCAGGGGGGTCACATGACCACGGGAGGCCAGTGGTGGGGGAGCACAGGGTTTGAACACCCTGGGCCGCCTTCAGAGCTCTGTGCTTCGGAGGTCACAGAACCAAACATAGAGCCAAGAGTTGAGTCAGGGCAAACTCACTCAAGAGTTTTCTCTGGAAAAGCTATTTGTGACCTCCTGTAGCCACTTCAGAGGCAAGAAGATTTGTGAAAACGGGTGAGGCTGCTGACCCTGAGACCTGTGTGCAGGGTGCACTCTAGCGGTCTCAGGGTTTCAGGGACCTCTATCCCTTGGGAACCAACTATATTCTCTCCTTGATTCCTCACCGTGTTGTGACTCTTGAGAGTTATGCGTCACTCAGCATAGGAACCAAATCAGCCAGATAGAGATTTGAATAGAGCCTTTTATTTACTGAACTCAGGTCTGTCAGCCATTTCTCATGCAGGAGAAGACTGAGTGGCCCCAAACATAGGTAGCAGGAGGGTATTTATAATAGAAATCACATCCAGTTTGGTAAGGGAATTTATCTAGCACAGAACAACAGAAAACTACATTCATTTGATTTAGCTGCAAACTATAAAGGGTCTTTTATAGCTTAGTGATAAGTGTATATTGTTATATATCTTAACCTGACCACATTACAGGAGATGGTTTGGGAGGGAATTTGTTTCAGCTTGCTGCCTTGACAAGAAACAGGTATTGTTAAACAGCCTTGAGCTGAGAAGGAGAATACATTTTTTAGAGTAGATAATAGGTAGCACAAGGTTTTAAAATAATTTCTCACAGTTAAAGCACAAAATTCTGTCAACCCTTTACACTGGGCAAAGCACTTAATGTCTCTCCATAACACTTGACTCTAGCCCCTGCTGCACTCTATACCCTTGGAGATGACATGTGCATTGCTAGTGTGGAAAAGGCAGGCTCTGCCTCCTCTGACATTTTCCTGTTCCCTCTGCCCCCGTACCATAGGTCCTACTCACCTTCCCAGATACAATCACTGGACAGTTGTGTAGTGGCACTTACAAAGGACCAGTCACTTGTCTTCACATTTCGTCTGTATTCACTTATTTTAGCCTCATAATAAACATGACGGGCAGGTCTTGTGGATGTCTCTCGGTCACAGACCAGGGACTTGAGAAGTACAAGGCCAACTAACACGCTCAGGCACATGGGGCTTTGCACCCGTGGTCACTGTGTAGTGCTGCTTTTCTGCAAACTCTTCGTATACAAACAACTTGTGCGTGTTGTATATGTATGACCCATCTTCCTACACCCTACTTTGATTCAAACAGCTCCTATGCACAATTAGTGATAAAGATATTTTCTTATATGTTTATAATACATAATTACATTCATCTTGGGGAACTAGTACATATACACGTGGCATCTTAATTTTTTTTTTATTTCCTCTTCCCCCTCTAACCACCCCTCCTTCATTCCTGGATTCCCTTCTCATTTTCACAAAGTCCACCTCTCTGCTTCCGATCACCCTTCTTTTATTTTGATCTTTATATTTTGCTTTTTCATATAAGAGAAGCCATACAATATTTAACCTTTTGTGTCTGATTTATTTCACTTAGCATTATAGTTTTTAAGATGCATGCAAAAATGATTTAAATGTATCCCATATGGGTGAGTACTGCTCCAGTGTGTGTGTGTGTGACATTTTCTTTATCCACTCAATGGCTGCTAGATCAGCTGTTTCCAAACTTTAGCTATGATGAATTTTGCTCCCACAAACACGAGTATGCAGTTATCACTGTAATATGATATCCTTAACTCTCTCAGGAATACATTCAGAAGAGCTATAAATGGGTCAAATGGAATTTCTATTTTTAGATGTTTGAAGAATCTCCAGACAGTCATACTAGTTTACATTCCCATCACAGTGGAAGAGTTCTTGGACCTTCCTGGTATTTGTTTTTTGTTTGTTTGTTTTGTTTTTTGAGTTCTTAATGATGGCCATTCTTTCGGAGTAAGATGGGATCTCAGGGTTTGTCTTAAGTTATTTTTGTCATTGCTGAGACAAAATACCCAATATCCAAAGTTAAGGGATGTGAGGCTTATTTAGCTTACAGTTTGCAAAGGTTTCAGTCCATGGTTGGTTGGTGCCAAGGCAAGGTTGGTATGGCAGAGCAGCATCAAAGAGGAGAAACAGTCCCTGGCAAAGCATAGTAGGCAGAAGGTATCCAGCAACGAAGCAGCACCCAGCAAGGGACGAGCACGACAAGCCTCTTTCTGCATCTTATCTCTTATCCACTCCCACCATTAATCCTAGCATTGCACTATGAATCAATCTCAGCATCACACAATCTAGCTACCTCTGAAAAGGTCCTACTTATGACCAACATGAGGCTTGCTTGGGGGGACATGTAAACACAAGCCATAACAGTGTGTTGCTTTAATTGTATTTCTATAATGAATGATCATTTCTCATGTACTTATTGGTCATCTGTACTACTACTATTGAGAAGTGTCTGTCTGTTTCAGTTTTCTATTTTTTGATTGGAGTTTTTATCTTGGGGGGTATCAATTTTTTTTGAGTTTGTTATATATTCTGGGTATGAAGAGAAGCTGGCAACACAAACCATCAAGTAAAGAGGAGCTTGGAACGAAATATTTCAAATCCTGAAAGAAATCCCCTTCCAATTCAAGATAATGTACCTTGAGGGCTTGTGGGTTAGTTCAGTTGTTTAAAACACCTGCTTGGGAAAACCCAGTCAGGCACAGGAGACCATGATTTGATCCCCAGCTCCATCAGACCCATCCTTGAGGCAGCCTGAGCCAGCCCTCAAAAGAGAAAGAATCCAAGATGATATACCCTGCAAAACTATCTTTCAAAATTAGTGGAGAAATAAGATACTTCCAAAACAAAGAACAACCAAAAAATTTCACCAAACTAACTTTACAAAGAGTAATGAAAGACATTCTAGAAAAAGGTAAGAGCCAGCCAAATAGCTCAGTGAATTAAAGCACGTGAAAGGAAGTGCAGGGGCCAGAGGATCAATCCCCAGGCCTGCAGTGCCGGCCTTGCCCCTGGAGGGCGCTGAGACAGCAATTGAGTCTGGGCATAGTGACATGCACCTGTAATCCCAGCTCTTGGAAGGCCATAAATGATTCCAATCTAGTAGTGAGACCCTGAACAAGACCCTTCCCTAAAATACAAAGATGGAGGGACAGAGAGAGAGAGAGAGAGAAATGACCACAATTCCAAGAACACCAATAGAAAGAAACCACCAGTGGGGGCAAGCAATTAAACAGAAGCATATAATATGTATCAATTTTAAAAGCTCCTGCACAAGAGAAACAACCAAGAGAATAAATAAATGACCAACAGAGGGGAAAATGTTTTGCTCTCATTTATAGGTGATGTCTCTTTTCTCTAGCAACTTTTTTTGTTGTTAATTTATCCATTTGATAAAAGGGTCTTGCTATGCAGCTCAGACTCATAGTGATCCTCCTGTTTCAGCCCCCTCCCCCCCCTGCTGAGAGTATAAGCATGTGCCACCATGCCCAGGTTTGGTAGGCCAGGGCTGGGGCCAGCATAGCATGCAGTACCAGGGATCAAACCTGGGTGCTTGTGCTTGCCAGGCAGATGCTTAGACTGTTATCTCCCAGCCCTTCAGGGGTTTCCTTGTTTGGTTGGGTTTTTTTTTGTTTTCTGTTTGTTTTTGTTTGTTTGTTTAGTTTGCAGAACTGGAAATTGAACTCAGGCAAACTTTCAATGGATTATTTAATTTCCTGGACATCTATTTCAATCTATTTCATGCATTCCATTTCTTTCCTATGTTGGCCATTTATAGTTTTCATCATTTTCCTCTACTCTATTTTTTAGTTATGTCTACTCTAGATTTATTGAGCATGACCTTCATTAAAGGCATCATCTGTTTTTTACCCAAGAGATTATTTTTTTATCTGATTTTATGGATTTTTTTCTTTACTTTTATTGCTATCATTTCAGGAATTTCAAGTGTGTTTCTTCCATTTTCCTCTATCTTATCCATGGACTTGCTCTGGGTGGGCTGGAGTTATAGGGTTGCATTTTGCTTCTGTGTCTTGTCATTTACTATTTTTTAAATTTTTACTTTTTTGGGGATATAACTCAATGATACAGCACCTGCCTGGCAAGTGTAAGATCCTGAGTTCAATTTCCAGTACCATACATTTTTATTGTGCTTTCTATGTGATTCTTGTTTTTATAGTTGATATATTTATCATAATATCAAGGCCTCCATAAGAAATGTTCATCCTTAAGGGACATCTCCTATGAGTACGAGGATCTTGAGTTCTATGTTTATGACAGGATCCTACCTTCCCAATTTATTAAGGGTAAGACGTTAGTATCTATTTGGCTTAGTTCCCAGGCCTCCGCTAGGGGGCTGTGGTGATGGTTACTATCCCAAAACTTCCCAATACTGTTATATAAGGGAGAACAACTTATTAGATATTACATCCTAAATTAGTACAATTAGCAGTAACATTAAGGTCAAGCACAGCTTATAAACTGAAAAACTGTGGTAACTATTAATGAGGTACTATTAGCCTTCAACCATAACAGCAAGATGTAGTTCTATAACAGAATCCAACACAAATTGGGAGCTTATATTCAGTGTTTCCCCTTGGTATACTGTGGTGGGGAAACTTAAGAGGGTAGAGGGTAAAACAGATAAATGAAAGGAAATATAGTAGAGGCCAGATTAGAAGACAACGAGTGATCACAAAAACAAGATCTAAAGGCAGCAGAAAAGAAAAAAAAAAGAGTAAGCAAAAAATTATCAAAGCTAACCAGAAAGATTAGAGACAATATTCACTCATTATGACTCATGTCTTGATGTCCCCCTAAAGCCCCGTGCAGTGATGGAAGTGGACATTTCAGAGGCAGCTTGAATCTAGAGTTTGTAATTGGTTCATTATCTAGTGCTGCAATTGGGGGGTGTGAGTGCTACACCTACTGTAAGTCAGATACCCTGCACACAAGGCAAGGGATAGAAAAGAGGCTTTCCTTTCCCCTTTTGCTCCTATTGCATTTGCTATATTCTGTTGCCATGAATAATGGCCCCTTGGCCATGTGCCACTCCATCTTGCAGCCAGCCACTATGGACTAAAACGCCTACAAACTAAGCTAAATAAACCTTGCCTCCTTTAACTTTAGGCATTAAGTATTTGGCCTCAGCCAAAGACATTTTTAAAAACCTAAGGATTTGGTATCAGTAGTGGGGTCATAACTGTCACTATACCTGCCCATGCAGTTCAAGAGCTTTTGGGAATGAATGGCTTATGGCAAGAGATTAGATAGGTTCGGGAATGCCAGCTGAAAAAGTAGAGCTGAAAATCCTTAGGCTGTTCTGTAGGGGGGATTCTGGTCAGAGCTCAGAAAAACAGAAGGCTGACAGAAATCCTGCCAATAGAGACC
The DNA here is from genome assembly GCA_004027165.1 of Ctenomys sociabilis. Lineage (NCBI taxonomy): Eukaryota > Metazoa > Chordata > Mammalia > Rodentia > Ctenomyidae > Ctenomys > Ctenomys sociabilis. The sequence goes on along the minus strand of PVKA01003998.1, from coordinate 32,005 downwards.
AGGCTGCTCTGCGTAGGAGATTCTAGTCAGAGCCTGGAAGACCAGAACGCTGACAGAAATCCTGCCAATAGAGACAGGGAATTGGCTGTTGAACTCCACAAAATGTGTGTTATAGCTTAGCAAGATTTTTTGGGGGTGGGGGATAAACGTATGGCCTTGAGACTATCAGGCTGACACTTGCCGCTGAGCTATACTCCTGGCCCAAGCTTGACAAAAAGTTTGTCTGCATTTTTGTTCATTTTCAGAGACTTTGCATGAGACTAAGTATGGAGAACTGATTAGTCTTGTAAAAGAAATTTCAAGGCAGTCACATGTTGAGGCATTGGTGTGGCTGCTATTGAAGGCTTTTAGTCAGATTTACATTGAGAATCAAGAGCAAAGAACCAAGAAGGATGATATAAAATGTTATGTGTTTGGCCAGAAAGGAAGCTCCAGTAAACCTGTGGACAACAAAAATAGAACAGAGGAAATCTCCTGAGGAGATAGAAGAGATGGCCTGAGGGCATCACAAGAAGCATGACAGGATTCCACACTTGCAGCCTCAAAATTGGAAAAGTACAACTTTGAGAAGTCACACAGAACTACGCTCCAGAATGGCAGTGCTATAGAGAATTTGTTCCTCAGAGTTGGATCCAGAGTGCTCAGTGATTCAGGCATTCAACCCCTACAGCCAAAAAAGAGGGTTACTAGTTCTCCTCCAGCCAGTAGCAGACCTTGGCATCATCCATGTGGCACTGGTTTTAGGTATATGAGGAATACAAAAGTTGTGGGGTTAAAAAGTCTCCTGCACAGGTTTCAGGAGCAGGCCTGGGAGGTGAGGTAGTGTACCTGAGGGGACAACATATAAAGCTGTGTGTCAAGCCAAAGGTGACCCCAGAAGTTTGGAAAAGAATGTGGATCATTTAAGGAAATCTTCAAGGAAGGAGCAAAGAAGGCCTAGGAGAGAAGCCATAGGATTTACTACCTCTGGAAGTATCATAGGGGTAGAGTCACCCAATTACTTTCGAGGTCACAACTTGCCACAGATTGTCTTGGATGCTCCACATGGAAATACAGAACTTAAGATCTTCCCTATCGTATTTTGGATTTGCTTTGATCCCATTCCTTTGTATCCTCATCTGTAACTTTTGGAATGGAAATGTTTACTTTGTGCCATTTTTCAGCAATCCTGAAACTCTTGGCAACTCTTAGATATGGACCAAATGCCTTTTGCGGAAAGGGATGTGCACGTCTTTGGGGGCCAGCAGTGGAATGTATTGGTTTGTATCTGGGTGTCCCCCACAGTCTCATAAGTCATGGGGCAGGCTTTTCAGAGACAGGTGAATTTAGAGTTTGTGATTGGCTCACTGTCCAGTGCTGGGATTATGGGGTAAGTGCTACACATGCCCCAGGGCAGGCAGGCTGCACACAACGGAAGTGAGGGAAACAGGCTCCTCCCTTTGTTCTCTTTTTGCTTTTTCTGTCTTCTGCCTCTATGGATTGTTGCCCCTCTGCCAGGCCACCCTGCCTTAGACCCAAATGATTATGGACTGAAACCTCTATGAACTGTGAGTTAAATAAATTTCCTCCTTCAACTTTGGGTGCTGTGTTTTCTTTTTCCTCAGCAAAAAGAAAAAAGGAACTAAGAAAGAAATGAAAATATGATTAAATCAGGAGAGATAATTAAGGAAAGAAAGACAAATAGAAGAAAAATATAGGCAAAAGTTTAAAAAAATAAAAATAAAAACTTCAAACAGGAAAACAACAAAACAAAAGTAAAATAAAATTCCTCTGGTGTCCACACCAAGAGCCCAAGTGTACTGGGTAAACCCTGCAGAGCCTGCAGCAGTTTGTGCTGGATGGGTGCTGGGGTTACGGCCTTCAGCCGTTGTGTGTTCCCGAGTGGCCCAGCCACTCCTTACTCTGTCTGTGTCTCCTAACTGCTGTGCCAACCCAAGAGCCAAGGGGCTGCTCTCAGTCTCACACACACTTGGCTCCTCCTGGTCCTCACACCGCCTCTGTGTTCCTCTTCCACTGCTAAGTCTCTGCCCTTGCAGATATGTTGTTGCAGGGTGGGGTAGGACGCTGTGATGTGTGCTGTCCCTCTGCTCCTGCAGGTACTATTTAAGGACTAATTCTTTCTTAGTCCAAATTCTTACTCCTTCCCAAGGGAAAGTAAATCTCTTTAGGAATTTCCAGTTTTCATTATATTTGCACTAGGAGAGTTCCCATTTCTCTCCATCATTGCCTACAACTCTTTCTCTGTTTCCTTACAGCTATCCCAATCTGTATAGTCTCCCTGTGGCTATGATTGAAGTCCCTCAATGACTAATGTGATTCTAAACAGGCTTTAACTTGCTCACTAACAGTGTATTTTCTTTGGAGCACTAACTTAGTAAATTATTTTTCTTTTATCTATTTAGTACAGGCTCCACAGGGTCTCACTATGTAGATCAGAGTGATTCTCCTATTTTCAGCCTCCCAAGCACTGGGAGTACAGATGCCTGCAACCACACCCTGTCTCAATCACTGTCTCAAGCACACCCTATGGGCCAGCATGGCAGGCTAGAGATCGAACCCTGGTCCCTGGGCTCTGCCTGAGCAGGTGCTTTGGTCCGCTGAACTATCTGGCCAGCCCTTGTAAATATTTTTATTTAAAATGTTGGACAGTAGCTCGGCATGGTGGTACATGCCTATAACCTCAGCACTCTAGGAGGCTGAGGCTGGGGGATCACCATGAGTTTGAGACCATTCCACAATAAATAGTAAGTGGGTCTGAGCAAGGAAGACAACATGGAAAGACATTCACAGACTTTAACCACTTGTGAAATACATGGCAATTGGCATGACTAGCGAGCAAATTATCACACTGATAGAAAAAGCAAAGCTGAATTTGATCAGTAGCTGGGGCAGAGAGGGGACCTCAGAGAGCCCTGGGCGGCCCCACCGCTGCACCTGACCTAGTTACCATCACGCTCCAGGGAGGAGCTGCAGCCTCCGCAGCTGGCCCAGTCACCACCACTGCAAGCATGCACAGTGAGGCTGAGAGCCAGCAGCACCCCGCCACCCCCACCCTCAGCACTGCTGACACCAAGCCTGGCACCATGGGCAGCAGTGCAGGGAGCACAGCCTCATCCAAGATGCCTGCCAGCTGGCAAGAACAAAAAGATCATAGCAAGGAAGGTTTGGGGACCAGTAAAATGGTTCAATGTAAGAAACAGATACAGCTTCATCAACAGGAATGACCCCAAGGAAGATGTATTTGTACACCAGACTGCCATAAAGAAGAATAACCCCAGGAAGGACCTTCAGTGTAGGAGATGGAAAGAATGTGGAGTTTGACCTTTCTGAAGGAGAAAAGGGTGCGGAGGGAGCAATTGTTACAGGCCCTGGTGGGCTTCCAGCTCAAGGCAGTAAATACGCAGCAGACGTAACTATTATAGATGCCATCCACGTCACAGGGGTCTTACATGCAATTACCAGCAGAATTACCCAGTGAGAATGGGGAAAAGAATGAGGGATTGGAGAGCGCTCCCGAAGGCCAGGCCGACGCCCACCACCACCGGCCCTACCTACCCCAGGTGAAGCTGCCCACCTCACTACATGCGGAGACCCTATGGGCATCGACCACAGTTCTCCAGCCCTCCTGTACGTGAAGTGATGGAGGTGCTGACAAGCAGGGTGCAGGGGAACAAGGTAGACAAGTGAGACCGAGTATGTGTCAAGGTTATGGACCACGATTCCGTAGGGGCCCTCCTCACCAAAGACAGCCTAGAGAGGATGGCAATGAAGAAAACAAGGAAAATCAAGGAGATGAGACCCAGGGTTGGCAGCCTCAACTTCTGTACCATGGCAACTTCGATTACCAATGCAGAGGCCTAGAAAACCCTAAACCACAGGATGGCAAAGAGACAAAAGCAGGTGACCCACCAGCTGAGAATTCAGCTGAGGCTGAGCAGGACAGGGCTGAGTAAATGCCGACTTAACATCTCTACCATCATCCGGTTTAGTCATCCAGAAGAAAGAAACGAATAAGAAATTCCAGCAATAAGAAATGAACAAAAGATTGGAGCTGAAGACCCTAAGTGCTTGCTTTTTGCTGGTTGACCAGATAACTAGAACTATTTGCATTATCTATGCAGCATGGGATTTTTGTTATTTTTACCTAAAGATGTCTCTTTTTGGTAATGACAAAAACCTGGTTTTTCTCAATACACCTTTAAAGGTTTTTAAATTGTTTCATATCTGGTTAAGTTGAGAATTTTAAGAACTTCATTTTTACTTTGTAATAAAAGTTTACAACTTGATCTTTTTCAAAAAAAATTAACAACCTGCAAGCACCTGTAAATAAAGTGTCTTAAAAAAAAAAGAGAAAGAACAAGCAAAGCTAACCATAATCAGTCTGCAAGAATCCATTTGCGGTAATATATGGACAGGTATAGGTGATTTAAAGTAAAAGGATGAAAGGATGCAAAACCTAATTCAAAGCAAAACTATATTAAAATAAGATGTGCAGTTGGCCGTCTTTCTGTAACAGATAACTCAGAAAATATCCTGGGCTCACAGTTTGATAAATTTCAGTTCATGACTGATTGGGTCCATTGGGCCTGTGATGAGGCAGCATATTGTAATGGAAGGTTGTATCAGAGCAAAACCACTCATTTGATGGTCAGGAAGCAAAAGAGAAAATAGGGAAAGGTTAGTATCTCACGCTCACCTTCATGAGTTTTGTCCCCAGTGACCTGACAACCTGCCCTGAGGCCCCACCCCTCTCTGTCATGGTTTTGAGTTTTTGCAAGGGGTACTATATAATATGGGACACATTTTATAGTATTATAATGAATCACACAAAGAATCATATACAAGAAGTACTGGAAATCTGTCCACAGACTAAAAACCAAAGAATCTAGCTAAGAGCCTGGATCCTAATATCCTGCATGAGTCCACTTGAAAACCTAGAGCTCATAACACCACATCCTACAAGTCCAATTGGAGGCCGAGAGCCCATGACAATGTCTCATGCAGGCCTGCTTCACAGATCACGCTAGAAGGGCCCAAAGGTTAGTATTGGCGGAAGCTAGGAAGTCCATGCCAGCAGAATGAAGGATTTGTGTTAGCAGACTGGGGGATCTAAACTGGAGCTAGAAAACAATGCTTAAGGGAAGCACCAGTGCTCCCCCGAAAGTACCATAGTTGTCCTCAGCAATGATGAGGTCCTGAGCTCCTCCAGCAATGAGGAAATCTGAGTTCCCATCAGGAAAGCCAATGTGACAAGCCTCTCCATGAGGCTGAGCAGTGCACCATGTTCCCCTCTTGAGCCTGGAAGTGATGTTGAAGATGAGAACCAGAGCTCTCCCAAAATGAACCGCAGCCATTCTCAGTGACAATGAAGGCCCTGAGCTTCTCCAGTGACAATAGCAGCCAACTTCATTAGGAAAGCCAGCATGACAAAGTCCTCCAGCAGAACAGCCCAAGAGAACAAGCAGCTTCCAAGAGCTTCTCCACACTACATTCCTAATAGCATCTTGTCAGCTTCCCATTCTGCCTCGTATGCTACTGGCAACAGTCCTCATGTAGGCCTCCCATGCCCAGCACCATGCTGGCTCAAGTCATCTGGGAGTAACAAGGTGGCCACCAGTTAGAAATCCACTACAATCTCCACTGAGTGCTACAGGATGGCACTAAGCCATGGCCTTTGGAAACACGAGCCTTTGGAGAACATTTAAGAACCAAAGAGCAGTATAAAATGAAATAGATTCCAGAGAAATATTACAATAATTTAATGACAAGGAGAACAGTTCATCAAGATAACAGTAAGATCCAAGCATGAGATGTGTCACTTATGTGTGATGTCTCTGCTGCTGGGTCCATGGAGACAGAAATCTAAAGAAAACATCAGATTCTATTGAAAAATATAAAGATGCACTATTAAAGAGACCCTGGAAATAATAAATCAGAGAAAAACAAATGGTGGGAGAACCTATTAAAGAAAACAAGTGTATATCTATGACATAAAGAAGAAATCAAGGAAGAGGGTGAAGATTGAAGTTTGCATCAGGAGATGCTGGAGCGGATGTCAACTGTGGTTGTGGCACAGTTTTCTCATGAGATTTTCCTTTCACACCGTGGAACCATGTTGACAATGCACATTGTTTCAGCCCCTACAGTTCCACTGCTATTGGTCCTTATTTCCCTCAGTTTTAACTTCTTACCCTCATATCTGGTTATCTCTGAGTATTATGTATTGCAAAAGATATTAGAGACTGATGTCAAAGATACCATTATCCTACAGAGAGACTTTGTTAGCTCATGATCGTGGAGGACTATCTTTCTGTTTCTGGGAGGTCTTACCCATTTCTGGCTTAACCTATGGCATGTGGTGCATGGAGCTGAACTCTGGACCTTGCATTTACCAGGCAGATATTATGCCACTGAGTTATATGCCTGGCCCACATAATCTGAAACATGTGTGCAAGTCACTGACAGCTTTCCATACAGGTATGTACTGGATTCTGGTTTTTCTCAACATAAATCAATAAATCTAACTAAATCCAAGATCTCAGTCACTCGATTGTCTCCTGAGGTATCTGTGGCACAAAAAGCAGTTCCAAATACCAAGGTCATATTCTAGGTTTCGTTCCCCAATGTATTGGCACAGTTTTCTTCTTTGCCTTGATGTCCTTGATGCTGTTACTCTTTTTCTAATATTTTGTCCAGCTTCTTGAACTGTAATCAGTGGCAGACCTGACATACAACTGACATACATCCTTGCTATCTGCAGGAATGGCTTCCATGATGCCTGAAGATAAAAAAAAAAAATCCGCAGATGCTCAAGTCTGCAATACAAAGTGCTGTACTTGCATAAAACCTAGGCAATCTTCTCAGATTTTCTAATCACCTCCATTTTATATATGACACCTACCACAAAAATAAGTGTTACATGCTTAGGCAATAACCACAAGAAAAGCCTATGTATGTTTGGTGTGCAATTTTTCCCACTTCTGTCTGAGGTTGGTTGAAGCATGCATGCAGAATCCACTGACCTAGAGAGCCAAGTGCATGTTATTTACTCCCTACTGCCATAGCCAGAAAGTCCATTTCCTTACAACAGTTTGCATGGTTACACAGACCACCACATTCCTGACCTGTAACCGACACTCCCCAAACCTTTGCTCCATTATGGGAAACCAAAGCACTGTGGTATAACAGTAAGATTTCCTGGAAATACTTAGTACTCAACGTCCTTCATTTAATCTGTAAAGCACTAAGAGCCTAATGAGATAGTTCCTGGGCAATACTTCCATTTTTGATTAGACGAAGGTAACAATTTTCCTAATCAATAGATTAAGAAGCTCAAGAAAGAGCTGACCTAGTGACTCACACCTGTAACTCCAGCACGCTGGGAGAATGATGCGCTCGGGCTCCGCCTGGACAACACAGTGGCTCAAGTCCTGATTGCTAAAGGAAGGGTGGGGAAGGGCTCGTGGCCCAGGGTGAAGGCCCTGGATTCAATCCCTATTACCCATAAACACAAAAAGAGAGCTAAGAAAATAACAATGATATAATAAGACTCAAATGTATGGTTTTTAACATGAGTATTTTATTGAATTACATCATTTAACAACACTAGGAATATGTGATATTAATACATACTGTACTTAAAGAAAACATTCACTACATAACAAGTTTTTTTTTTTCTGTCAAATTATTTGCCCAGATTCCTAGAAAGTAATATCATAAATCAAATTTTAACCTCAGAAAAGAACATGTGCCCATGGCACATCTTTAACCATGGGCCACTTCCTGTATTACATTTATCACTGTTGGTGGTACTGTTCAGTGCAATTTTACCTGAATTATATTTTCTTTTAAAAGAAAACAAGATTTTATTCATACATTTTAGATATTTTCTTTAATTGTATTTCTTATAAGACAGGATCATGTTGTAAATGTAAATTCATGAACATATATTCAAAGCAAACATATTCTCAAATGTACCTTTTCTAGTATCTTTGAAACTTGTTCCTGTCTCCCAAAATACCAATCTACTAACAAAGTTCTTAAGTCTACTTAAAGTTTTAAATAGAGAGGAAAATGTATGTGTTTTGTAGAAAAGCAGATGGCTCCACCTAAAAACCCTGCCTAAGGATGAGACATACTGGTGTGTACCTATAATCTCAGAACTGGGAGGCTGAGGCAAGAGGATCACTGCGAGTTCAAGGCCAGCCTGACCTACACACTTGAGTTCAAGGACAGCCTGAGTTACATATCCCCATCCTTCGGAAAGTCAATCTTTTATACAGTCAATGTGAAAATAGACCATACCACTGAATGCAGCTGGAGTGAGTCCACTCTGGTTTTTCTCAATACTGACCCAAAAATCTGAACAAATACAATTTTTCATTCACACTCAAATGGAAAGCAGTACCAGTTTTGGATTTCCTGCTAGGTATTAGAATGATTTTCTTCTCTGCTTTGCCATCTCTTTGATACTATTCAGCATTGCCCTACTTCCAAACAAAAATTATTAGTCTAGCTGAAAATCCAAGAAAACATCTCAGATGTCCATCTTTAAAAAGAAAAAAATTTAAAATGTACCATTTGTGATCTTCTATATCATACCAGGTCTTTCTCTGTAGTCAAAGATAATAGAGACGGTCTGATAGTGAGTAATGCGGTTCTTGGTGAATATTTTGCCCCACGAAGTAAGCCAGTTTATGGGCATAATGGCAAGGAGCAGGAACTCGAATGACACCCTTTTACAAGAAAAAAAATTATTTTTAACTTCATGTTAACTTATATCTGCCCTTACATCTAGTTCTCTAAGTTGAAATTTTTATAGATATCAGTTCAGAGGTTCGAATTTTGCTCAGTTTTGAACAATACCTTTTATAGATTCAAAGAAAAAAAATCAATGAGACAATACTTACTGCAAAGTTATAGTACATGTGGCATAGTTTGTAAGTTAAACGCTGTACTTTATCTGGTTCAAAGCAAACTGTGTCGTAGATAACATTATAATGAGTAGGATTAACAGTTCCATGCCTCGTGGACTGACTTACAATATAAAAGTCATACCTGAAATTATACAACAGATCAGTACCAGTTTATTTTAGAAGGAAACAAATATGGTACTGCATGCCATGCCAGCCCCACCCCCAGGGCATGCTCAGCTGGGGGTCCAGTTCAGGGGTGGTGGCACACGCCTGCGATGCCAGTGCTGGGGACACTGAAAACAGGAGGATCGCTACAATTCTGAGCTGTGCAGTGAGACCCTGAACCAAATATATAAATGAAAAATGGAAAGAAATATGGTAATCTCTACTACTCGGAGCAAAAACCATTTAATAAGTTTTCTTTAAATTTAGGGGCCAGGGAGATGGCTCAGTGGAATAAGCGCTTCCATGGCAGGTTAGGACAGCTAAGTTAGTTCAGTTTCCTTCCTAAAACATAACCTTCAGGTTGTGGTATTTTCGGTGAGTCTGATGGATTAGTGTATATACAATATACGGTCATCTGAACATGTTGGTATTTCACAGGCACTTTTGATGATGGCTTAGTGAGCTAGCAAATTCTAGTTTGATTACTTCTTTTCAGTTTAAATATACTACTTCACTGTTATGGTTCTAACTGTAGTGTTTTATTTAAAAACTCTTGTGCCTGCTTCTCTCAAGTTTTATTAAATGTTCTCAAAGTGTAGGTTTATATTTTATATGTTTAAATCTTATGATTCCTTAATCTGAGTTCAGAATCTCACTCTTAAAATATTACAAACCTAAGGTATTATTTCCTACCGATACTTCTATTGATATATAGCAAATTTCATTTTACTTTTTTTTTTTTTTTTTTTTTTGGCGGAACCAGGGATTGAACTCAGGCCCTTGCACTTGCCAGGCAAGCACTTATTCTACTGAGCTATTTCCCTGACCCCTTATATTTTTCTTAACTTTTTTAATACTCACCTATCTTTATGGCTCTCCTCTGCATTGTGAGGATTTTTAATATATTTTCCAGTTAACTAATTTCTTTCTATTGTCTAACTTGTTATTTAAGCATTCCTCTGGGTTTATTTTTGGCTTTGTTTTGCTTTTTTCTCATTTTCTGTTTCACTATTTTCCAAGGAAATCTGATTGATACTTTAATTCAAAATTTCTTAGGGCTATTTTCATTTGTGGTGGTTGAGGATGAACCAGGACCTTTATACAAAGTTATACCCCAACCCCTTCTCCCATTTGCTACTAACTTGCAATCCTTCCACCTCCTGAAGTAGTTCTTTCTAATGGCTTTCCTTCAATTTTTTATCCTCCTGGTCACTGCACATATTTTAATATAGAATGTCTGCAACTATTTCATTGTCTAAAAAGTGATGTAAATAATCCCTTTTGTCATTTTGTCTGATTGTTATGGATTGCTTACTCATAAGAAAAAAAATTCCTAAATCACTGTTATAAAGTACATTATGTCATGTAACAGTATAATATATAACTAAATTCTATACTTTGTAGATTATTCAATATTAGTATTACTTCAGCAATACATCACTTGTTCATATTCTAAGAGACCATATGCCATAAGAAAAACTTTGTTACTGCCTTTAAAAGAAGCAAACTTTTTTTTTCAGAACTGGGGATTGAACACAGGACCTTGCACTTGCCAGGCAAGTGCTTATTCCACTGAGCTATCTCCCTGCAAACATTTTTAAAAAACAAAATGGCTCCAGGTTATTAAACTTTTTTGTGGTGCTGGGACTGAACTCAGAGCCTTTTCATTGAGCTATATCTCTAGCCCTTATAAAAAAAAAAAAATTGAAACAGGGTCCTACTGAATCATTAAGTTGCCTGGCCTCCCACAGACTGGGATTACAGGCATGCACCACCACACCTGACCTGAACAAACCCTTTAATACGGTATATTCCACATAACTTGATTTGTGATGATACCAACCTGTTAGTATAAACATATCTTTCTACTTTCATGTTTGTAAATAATTTGGGGATTACAGTGAACTTAACCTTTATTTAATCAGAGACAAATCTAATTAAGAAAATTCACCAGAAGATCAAACACAACTTTTTTTTTGTAGAACTGGGGATTGAACTCAGGCTCTTGCACTTGCCAGGCAAGTGCTTATTCTACTGAGCTATCTCCCCAGCCCCCAAACACAATTTATAAATCTAAAAAAGCATCCCTGGCCAAGAGTTCCAGGAGTGCAAAGTTAAACAATCCCTCTCAAAAGGATCAGATTGTCAAGAAGCGGAAAATGAACGGCCAGCCAAAGAGCTCAGTGAATTAAAGCACCTGCAAGCAGGTGCAGGGGCCAAGGTTTCCATCCCGGGCCTGCCCTGGGGGTGCACTGAGACGGCAATTGAGACTAGGTGTGGTAGAGTATGCCTGTAATCCCAGCTCTTGGGAGGCTGTAAACAGGCAGATCATTGAGTCCAATCTAGTAGTGAGACCCTGAATACCCTGTAGACCCTTCCCAAAAATACAAAAAAAAAAAAGCAAAAAATGCTTTTAAGGCAAAGTAATTGAGAGAGATTTTGAATTAAAGAAGGTTATGGATGCAGATATAAAAATAAAAGTGGCTTACCATTCCCATCTAGTTAATGCTGTATCAATAACAGTTCCTGCAGGTGGATTTCTAAACGCAAAGCCAACTTTCTCAAAAAACCTGGTGTTGATTCGTTTCTTCACTACAATGAAAGTTAGCTTGATTCTAAAAGTCAGAGCAAATGTCATATGTTTACTCAGTCTTATCTCACAAACATTTAAGGTGTTAGAACATCACACTGCAGAGCCTACTAAAAATCCTGCATAAAGCAGTTCTCCACATACTCCAGCTCACAGTGTTTATTCCTAATTAAAGCAGAAAATGAGAAAGTGTCTGCTTATAGCCAACCACAACCTAAAGCAAGAGTCTTCCTCACAACTTATATTCACAGATACCAATCTCTGAGGCTAAGGTGACCTCTATACAGAGACCTGCCTGTAATCCCAGCACTCGGGAGGCTGAGGCAGGAGGATTGTTGTGAGTTCGAGACCAGCCTGAGCTACAAAGTGAGCTTAAGGCCAGCCTGAACTGCATAGTGAGACCCTGTCTCAAAAAGGCAAAAAAAAAAAAAAAAAAAAAAGAAAGAAAGAAAGAAAAGAAATGGGATGTATAAGAGCCACTGAGCCTACCTGGGGAAAACTATCTGCTCTTGCCATGCTCACTCTGCTCTGAAAAGAGTGATCACAAAGTGAAGAGGGGAAGCACTGTCACCTACCACCCAAGGCCCACTGGCTGCACTACGTCCTCTTCTCATCACTCACTAGATTGCTCTAAACAGATTTTTCTCACAGACTAAAATGTACAGCTTGCAAAGTCTGCACTTTACAATTTCTATACTTACTCATGCTTTATTAAGTGTCTCAAAAGCTGTGGAATTTCATGGTCAAGTAAGGCCTGAAGCTGGCCATCTCCTACTCCATCCCGATATACCACAACAGAATCTGGCTGGTGCTGCACATTCTTAAACCAGGAATCTAAGGCAGCTGAAAGAAAAAGAAAATACATTTAAATAAAGTACAACCTGGAACAAACTGGCCCGTATTATTTTTGGCAATGTCTAGGTTCACCTTTCAGTGCTATAGCTCTCAGGATAGTTTTTCTTCCTACAACCACAGGCTAGCCCAGGATTTCTCAAGAACAGCACTACTGAAATCTGGAGACAGGTGATGTTGAGTGATGGTGGTGGTGGTACCTTATGCACAGTAAGACAGTGAGCAGCATCTCTGGTCTCCACCCACCTGACTAAATGATAATTACATTATCATCCCAGTTGTAGCAACAAAAAATATTTTCAGCTCTAACTAGATGGTCTCTGAGGGCATTATGTCCACTTGCCAATAACTACTATTGTAGAGCTTGGTATGCCAACCTCCTTGTGATACTGACCTTCCAAACAGTCACTCAACCCATCCAGAAGTTCCTGTCCAGTTTCCTGGAAGACACACTGGGAATACCACCTGTTCACAGATAAATAAGATTCTATTGGAATCTTATAATGTCATCATTTGAATTTTGAGTTAATCTATTACCAAGAAGAAAAATCACTATCAGTATCCAATTACAGATCAATTATTTTTATTTTCTTAAAGAAATCAGAAGTATTGTTACTTTTAAAAGATATTTTAAAAGATTTTTCAAAAGTACACAAAGCAAATGGAAGTACTTGATAACATTACAAATCACTCATGCTTTCAATATACATGACTACAGTTGGTCACACCCACTGGGGAATGTGATCTAATGAAAATTCAGTGTTCCTGGGCATTCCCTGCTTTGGGGTCAATGTCCTAAGCAGTACTTCACTCATAGTATTCTTTGCAGGAAGCCACTTGCTTGGTAATGTTGACAATTACTATAACCATTTCAACATGTCCATTAAATACTTGTGTGGTCTCAAGTGGGTGTTTGTTTCCCTCTGAGTAAGCTTATCTGCCCACCTGACATACACACACACACACACACACACACACACACACGTATATATACATATATGTCTACGTCTTTACCAAGATTTAATTCCATGAAATACAATCAAGATTTTGGTTTATTACTTTCACTGCTGAATTCCCAGCACTTGAACATGGAAATTTTGGCTGAAAAACATCTTTTCAGTGAATTTCTAACTCCCAAAAAAAAAGCAGAGCAAAACATTACTATATCGAATCAGAATGACTCAGGAAAAAGATGTCATCCATGGAAATAAAGATGGAACTTCCTTTAAGAAAATTCTGCCAAAATCAAGAACAATAAAAGGATGCCTACTCTTACTCCTATTCAATAGCTAAAGCTAAAACTAGACAATGTAATGAAATAAAATACAAATAGGAAATAAATCAAATTAGCTTTATTTGCAGATATGACCATATACTCAGAAGACCCTAAAGAATCCACCAAAAGACCTTTGAAGCTATTAAATTCAGTAGATTATAAAAACAGTGAAAAACTTTTTATACACAAATAATGGAATAGTTGAAAAAGAAATCAAGAAAACAATTTATGACATCTTTTCTAAAAAGTATCTATCAACCAATGTAACCAAAAAGATGAAAGATCACTACAGTAAAAATTCCAAAACTTTGAAGAAACTGGGGAAGACATAAGATGGAAAAACCTTTCATGTTTATGGATTGCCAGAATTATTTTTTTAATGTACAGGGTCTCCCTACACAGCTGCTGGGGATCAAAACCCAGTCCCTGCACTTGCCTAAGCAAGAAGCTATCTGAGATGGCTCAGATAATGTGAGCTATCTCATTAGCTCTAGAATTAATACTATTTAAATGGCATTGTTAGCAAAAGCAATGTACAGACTCAATGCAATCCTCATCAAATACCAAAGACATTTTTTACAGAACTAGGAAAAATGATCCTAAAATTTATATAGAAACACAAAAACCAAAGCAATATTAAACAAAAAAGCAAGACTCGGAGCATTATAATATCCAATTTCTAACTATACTACAAAGCCCTAATAACAAAAACTGTGATACAAGCATGGAAAGAGACAGACCAACAAAACAGAACTGAGGACACAGAAACAAACCCAAGCAACTATAGCCATCTGATTCTGGACAAAGGAGCCAAAAATACATATGAGAGACAAGACAGCCTCATTAACAAATGGTAATTAGGAAACTGGACATCCATTTATAGATGACTGAAATTAGATCCCTGTCTCTCATCCTGTACAAAAATCTATTCCAAAGGGACAAATAAAAATAGTATTTAAAAAATTAAAGAAATGTGTATATAGGAAATAAGAGAAAAAGATGCTTACTGTGAACTTAACCAATACCAATACGCTACAAGAGGAAGACAAGATAAAATCAGTACTATTTAAAATTCTGGCTGAGAATACATTTCATTTATGAAGATTCAGCTCTTGTGTATAATTAAAGACAAATGTATTAACAATCTTTTGAAACTTTACAGAAGTAAAATAGCCATCAATGTATTGCACAATGATAGATGTTTATCTAATAAGTTTCTGGGTAATTACCAAGCTATCTGAGATTTACTGTGAATTTTTTACCTTTCTTATTGACTGAGAGATGACTATTATTATCTCAAGCTAACAACACATTAAAATACCTGTTTTATATAAAGAAACATATATACATTAAAAACATACAACTTTGGAGGGCCATCCAAATAGCTCAGTGGATTAAAGCACCTGTAAGCATGCACAGGGGCCAGGGGTTTGATCCCTGAGTCCTACTGTGCCAGCCCCACACCTAGGGTGTGCTGAGACAGTGATTGAGATTGGGCATGGTGGTGCACTCCTATAATCCCAGCTCTTGGGAGGTTGTAAACAGGTGGATCACTATGAGTCTGATCCAGTAGTGAGACCCTGAACACCTGGTAGACCCTTCCATAAAAAATATGAAAGAAAGAATTTAAATACAACTTCAGGGTGGCTTCAGGTTGGAGAGATAGCTCAGTGGTCTAAGTGCCTGCCTGGCAAGTATAAGGACCTGGGTTCAGTCTTGGGTACCACATGCCATGGGCACACTATGCTGACCTCGAAACCAGGCATGGTGGTACATGCCTGTAATCCCCATGTTGGGGAGACTGAAACAGGAGGATCAATATGAGTCTGACCTTTGTAGCAGCACCCTGTACCAAATACATACATACATAAATGATTTTTTAAAAAGAACGTACAACTTCATAATCCAGAAATACATTATAAAAAGCCACATATCAGCAGCAGGGCCAAGAAAAATGAAAGAGGTTTCTATTTCTTTCAGAGACTACAATAAATAAAATAACTCATGCCTTGAAAAAAGAACATCCTGAAATTATACTACAGTAGGTTACAAACATTATTAAAGTCACAGTGATGATTTTCAAGGGTCATATATCATGTAATATACAGGGACTACAAATTTCAAGAGGGTGAAAACTACTTTAAGGTATCACATGGTTTCTACTCTAAGCAGAAAGTGAAAAGAGCTCTGGAAGAAAAAGAAGTGTAGAATATGGAGGCATGACTCTACTTGCAGGGTATTATGTAGAAACAGATGAAGTTGCCTAGATTCTATCCCGGTGGGCCTCTGGCAAAACAAAGACTCAGTGTGCTTGAGAAGATGGAGGTTGTACATGGGAATGAATATGACAACCTCCAGGAGCTGAGACTTGCCAGAAGAAAACAGCCAGTAAATCACAAGGACCTCGTGTTGTAATCACAAAGAAATAGATACTAGCAGGGCATGGTGGTGCATGCCTATAATCCCAGAACTTGGGAGGCTGAGGCAGGAGGATTGTTGTGAGTTCGAGACCAGCCTGAGCTACAAAGTGAGCTTAAGGCCAGCTTAAACTGCATAGTGAGACCCTGTCTCAAAAAAACAAAAAAAAAAAAAAAAAAAGATACTGCCACACTGAAGTCTACTTGGAAGAGGAGCATCAGAAGAGAATGTGGTGCCATTCTATGGTCTGGCCAAAAGAACAGTACAGAAACAGATTAAGTTTTGGGTTTTTCAGCTGCTGCATTTATGCTCTGTTAGGCATCAAAGAAAATGACCTGGTGCCACCCGGCCTAGTAAAATGTTTTGGGAGCAATATTCACTACCAGAAAGTCAGGAGACTACATGGCTAAGAACTCCCAACCTCCTAAACTGTCAACAAATATGAATCAGATACACCTTTCCTATTTGGCCCTTGGACAGCTACCAACTAAATGTCTGCCCAGTGCTATGAGATAGTCAGTCCAGAAGTGTGTGTCTGCAAAAGCTTACTCACTGGGTTGATTCCTCATTGGTGCTTGACACAACTCCCGCAATTGACTTCTGTTGATTTACAGTATCATGGAAGCAATCAATACCAATGAACATTGTTTTCTCTAGCTTCATTTTAAAGAAAAAGGTAATGAACTGAATTAGAACAATACAACCAAAATTTAATCATTAGATCAAAAACACAGACTATTAAATTTCATTAAACATAAATTAAGAATGTAATGAAATCCTACGTACACCTGTGTTCACCTTCCAGAGAGCTCCTCCCATCTTGCAATTCATCTGCTGGGCAATCCTTGTAGCAATGGACATAAATTTACTGCTAGAGTCTAAGGTCCCTGCAACCACACACTGACTGGGAACTGGGCATCTGACACACAGGTATTTTTTTATCTCATCATACCTGTATTTCTCATCATTAGGCAGTACACAAAGCACCTTAAAAGCAAGCAAATGTGAAACTTAGAACCATATCAAAAAAAAAAAAAAAAAAGGAAAAAAACCACATCAAGGTACAGTGCCAACAAACAAATCTGTTAAGGTAATACTGAAGTTTAAGAAGGTAGAGCGTCTAGAGTCACATTACATTAATTTTTTATTTATTTATTTATTTTTCAGAACCGGGGATTGAACTCAGGCCTTTGTGCTTGCCAGGGAAGCACTTATTCCACTGAGCCATCTCCCCGGCCCTAGCCATCTCCCCGGCCCTCACATTACATTTAAACGTGAAACGCATACAAGAAAAATGCTAGGGCAATCAATTTCGCGATGTGTACCAATTGCTTCAACGTACAAAATACTTTATCCTAAGTATTTCATTTAAGGCACTTATCCAGAGCGTGACAGATGTGCTACAGACATGGCCAGATGTGGTATCAGGAACGTCATCACCTACAGGCTGGACACTGTACGTCGGGCACTTGTCAAACACTTTACTTCAGTTGATTCTTTGAAGGACCTACTGATAGAGCTACTATTATCCCCATTTTACTGATGCGAGGACAAGCTTAGAAACCACCAGATTTACAAGGCTTCCAAGATTGGGTAGGACCTTCAGCAAGGCCCCCAAGCAGCTAGGGACAGCAGCTCCCACCCGGCCTGCTCCTAACTTCAGCGGGCACCTCCGCAACTATTATGAACACACCACCTGTAAGAAATTTCTGGCAGACATCTTGTATCAGATTAAGGACTTCTCATGTTTGAGTTTTCTCCCTTTCACTAAAAAAGGTGTGAAATTTCAAATGTATATGTCTACATTTACTAATGAAAGTATTTTCCCATACTTCATCAAATTAATTATTTGTATTTTCCTGTAAATTCTTTCAATTTTTCAAATTACTAACAGGGTAACTCGTGGTATCCTGTTAACATTTCTTTCATCATCCAGTGACTACGCTAATGAACTATACTTGTTCCTAATGTTTAGCCTTAGTTTATTTCTTTAGTCTTTTTTTTTAATGTATTTGGTACAGGGTCTCACTACGCAGCTCTGACCCACAGTGATGCTCCTGTTTCCAACCTCCCCGGCACTGGGATTACAGGCTTGTGCAAACATGCCTGGACTCGGTCACCAGCTCAGCATATGCTGGAGGCAGGGCCAGCATGGTATGCGGTGTCAGGAATTAAACCCTGGTCCCCTGTGCTTGCCAAGCAGGCACTTAGTCTGCTGAGCTCTCTCGCTGGCTCTATTTCTTTAGCCTTAACGATACAAAATTTAATATTTCCAAAGAACCAGCTGAAACTTAATTTTTTTTTTCCATGTTGTCTCCACTTTTGTTTTTTCCTTTTCTTCTTTGCATTCTTATTTTGGCTTCCTCTGTTCTGAGTGTTTTAAAATTCAAGGATCATGGCACATTCAGAATGTCCTCATGAGGGCTATAAGCCCATTAACTTTGCTGTATCCCACAAGTTTTGATGCACAGTACTTTAATGACCTCTCAGTTCTGAGGATTTGTTTTCTTTTTCTCCTCAACATTATTTGAATGACTGCTGCTGAGGAACCACCTAAAGTTTCAGTCTTGGGAATAACATGTCCCATCTCCTGAGAAGGCAGTCAAGCTGAATGACAGCATGTAAACATTCCTGCTTAAGACTCAATGAGTCTAAGAAGTTAATAATCACAGGGCTTATGACAAGAGGGAACTGGGGAATCAGAGATGCCAGATACTAAGGCTGTATTTTTTCATGTTACCCGTCCATCCCAGTAAATATCACAAAGAATGACAGTCTTGTAGATAAAAATTCAGCTATATTAGAGGTATATTTGCATTTACTGCAAGTTTAGTAAACCAATGACAGTGTACTAAATTCTAAAGTACATAAAAATGCAGTTTTAGATCACTATTAAATGCACATATAACAAGTAGACACTTACCATATTTGTATGTGCCTTAACATGTTTTTGTAATGTAGATATATAGGAGCTAGTGTCACCAATCACTCGATACCTAGAAAATAAGCATAGCCTCTATATTCATAAGGGAATAAAGAAATGCAATAAGCCCTTCACATAATGAATGAAATATAAAATGTGATATAAAATGCTAGGATATGCATTTTAGCTAACATTTTATTTTTTAAAAACAAACTTTTAGGTTTATGTTCCTCTTAGAGGTCACCACTAAGTCATAGCACCAACAAGCTAAACAGACTGCAAAAAAAATTCTTCTAGTATCCTTAATAGTGGTAAGGACACAGGGCAAACTGTCACCTCCAAGCCTGGAGAAAGATGTGAACACAGGGACTCATGGCTCATCTGAGCAGAGGAGACTCAGAGAAATGGTCCCAGAGAAACAGTGCCAGGACCACACCAACAACCTGAACTATAACTGATACCCCAGTGACTCCATATGGATAACTCTGAGGAGTCATAGGGAGGCCCCCACAGTTTGGAGAGAGGCCCAAGCCACCCAGTAAGTAGCAAACAGTGGGCAAGCAGTGAACCTTCACTGTATTTACAACCACTCCCCATCACTTGCATTGCTGCCTGAGCTCCACCTCTTGTCACATCAGCTGTGGCCTCAGACTCTTGGAGTACGAATGCTAGTGTGAACTGCACATGCAAGGGATCTAGGCTGCACAACCCTTATGAGAATATAATGCCCCGTGACGCTAGTACTGGGGAGTGGCTACAGTACAGGTTAAAATTAGCAGAGAAGTGTGACTGCACAGAAAGCATAATAAGTCAGTTGCTTGCAGACTCATTTCAAAAGCCTATCAGCACCAAGTGACAAATTGTACCTGGCGGCAGGCTGTATAGTGGTAAATGAGTGGATGTACTCAAACTACACAGCCGCATTTGCTGGCATCTCAAATTCAGAATCCAGTGTTTAATTTTACTCTATTCAGGGACCGCCCATTATTTTATTTAGCACTTTCCTCTGTACCTCTTTCCCTTACTGTACACTTCTTCAGTTACAATTTTGGAAAGCCCACAAACTATCTTAGCCAAAAGGAGAAAAAAGTAAATATCCCCAAATAGTTTTTTTTGAAAAAGGAAAAAGACCCAATGATGACACAGTAGAAGACTCTAACACTGCCAACAAAAGGAAAGTGTCATTTAAAACCTGACATGGAGCCGGGCGTGGTGGCGCATGCCTGTAATCCCAGCACTCGGGAGGCTGAGGCAGGAGGATTGTTGTGAGTTCGAGACCAGCCTGAGCTACAAAGTGAGCTCAAGGCCAGCCTGAACTGCATAGTGAGACCCTGTCTCAAAAAGACAAAAAAAAAATAAAAAAAAAATAAAAAAAATAAAACCTGACATGGTGGCATATGCCTGCAATCCCAGCACTCAGGAGGCTGAGGCAGGAGGACTGCCATGAGTTCAAGCCCAGCCTGAACTATATATGAGATGCTCTCTCAAAAATAAAAAAAATGAGAAGAGAGGAAAGAAGGGAGGAGGGAGGGAAGGGGGGAAAGAAGGGAAGGAGGGAGGGAAGAAGGAAGGAAAAAAGGAAAGAAAAGGAGATTTAAAGAGAAATACCAAGAGTCATACTTAAATTACAGGTTCATTGCAACAGGTGATGCATATTCTCCAAGCCTGCTTTGTATAATGTGTGGTGACCAGCTGCCCAACAAAGGAAAAAAGACAGAAGCAAAGGTAATAAAATGCAGTAAAAATATTTAATAAAATGATCCTGGTACTCTTGGATGCCCCTATGTAAAAAAAATAAAAATTCTAGACAGACTTTAAGCCTTTCATGAAAATTAGCACAAGATGGCTCCTAAACCTAAATGTAACACAAAAATACAGAACTCCAAGAGTTACCTAGAAGAAAACCTCCATGACTTCATTATTGCATTAACTTTTTGGTGTAACATCAACAGTATGGTTCATGACTAAGATGTCAGTAGAACTTCATTAAAATTAAAATCACTTCTCTATAAATGACAATGCCATGAAAATGAGAAGACAACCCACAGACTAGAAGTCACACCTGCTAAAGGACTGCTATCTAAACCATGCTAAGAACTCTTACACGGGGTATAACAGTGCACACCTGTAATCCCAGTACTTGGGAGCTGGGACAGGCCTATCACCACAAATTCAAGGACAGTCTAAACCATACAGCAAGACCCCATCTCAAAAACAAAAACCAAAAAAAGGAACTCCTAAAACTTAAGAATAAGAAAACAAACAACTTGATTTGCTTGTATGATTTTTTGAGACAAGGTCTCATTATGTAGTTCAGGCTGGGCTTAAACTCATAATTCCAAGTATCCTAGAATTAATAACGATCCTCCTGCCTCAGCCTCCTGAATGCTAAGATTTAGGACTCTGCCATGATGTCCAGCAAAGATCTGATTTTAAAATTCTGTTCCTTGGTATCTACTCAAAGGTGTTGACAATTTACACACACACACACACACATACACACACACACACACACACACACAGTCTGCACAGGGATACTTACAGAAGTTTTATTCAAAACTATGAAAATTCAGAAGTTAACCAAGATGTCATTCAATAGACAAATGGATAAACTGTAGTATACCTAACAGTGGAGTATTATTCAGCACTAAAGTGCTACCCCTGGGTGCTGTGATTCACGCCTATAACCCCAGACACTCAGGAGGCTCAGGCAAGAGGATTTGTAAGTTCAAGGCCAGCCCAGGTAATGTAGTGATGAAATGCTTGTTTAACGTGAATGAATCCTGGGTAAAATCTGCAGTACAGAAAAATGAATGAAAAAGGAGGGAGAGAAAAAAAAGTGAAAGAGAAGAAGAAAGAGGACAAAGAGGGAGGAAGAGAAACAGGAAGAAGAGGAAGAGGTTAAATAAAAGGAAGAGGAGAAAGAGAAGGAAAAGGAGTAAAAGGGAAAAATAGGGAGAGGTAGAAGAAGAGGGGGAAGGGCCTTGCAAAGGACCGAGGTGAAAATGAGAAGGAGAATGGAAATAGGAGCAAAAGGGGAAGCAGGAGGAAGAGAGAAGGGGGCAATAGAAAAGGGGATGGGGGAAGAAGAGGGAAAGCGGGAGGAAACGAGCTACCAAGGCATAACAAGGCATGGAAGAACCTCAACTGCACCTCGTTAGCTGGAGGAAGCCACACTGACGGGGCTACACACTGCATACTTCCAAGTATGTGACACCCAAGAAAAGGCAAAACTGGAGACAATGAACACAGCACTCAGGCTGGGCAGACAATGAGAAGCTATGCACACCTGGAAGGCAAGGAGCATCTGGGAATTCTCTGTCTTCCTCTTCATTTTGCTGTGAACCTGAATTAAGAACTGAAGTCTCTTTTAAAACAAGAGTTTAACTTTTGACAGTATGACTGGGACCTACTTATTAATACTCTCCATATTCAAGTTGTTAATTCTCATGCCTTTCCCAATGTGTGTCATAACAGCCATAAATTATAGATCACAAAATGCTATTTTAGTATTGATTGCTATTTTAATATTCATTTCATATTTGTTGATATTTTAATATTTGTTCTTTGTGACCTGGAAGAAATTAAATTTCATTTACAAAGTTTCAGAATTTCGGTAAAATGATTCCTTCAAGTTGATGTTTCATGATGATTCCACATCCAGATTGCTAACATACCTGATCGTTTCCATTTCCAAATTGGAAATAATTTGTACTCTACTTACATTTGTGCTTGCTTCACAGTTATGCCCATGGCAGGACCAACTCTCTGTAGACTACGCAGTAATTGATTGGCTTGACTAACACGGTCCTCACTATAAAGTAATATCCAATTATTTAGGGGCTTCCCTATAAGTAAGGATGAACTTCTTGATTCTCTCATCCAATCTGCTTGCTCTGGTGCAATTTCAAGCTGGAAAAGAATTCAAGATGTAAAAACCTTTAAAAAAAAATCAGTTCTACTCAATGTCTTTTCCATTGTATATGTGTGTTATTTCCAACTGAAATCCCACAACATCTAACTCTAAATAATAACTGGATTCAATATTTTAAGAGTGTGAGTAAAACAGGAATTCCATCGTAAGTGTTAAGAGGTTTTGAGAGTCTGTTAGACTGGGACAACTCCATCACTTTATTTAGCTTCTAAGTAAAAAAAAAACAAAGCCAAAGGTAATAAAATAAAGCTAGCAAGTGTGTTAATCAGAACCCTCCTCCCAACCCTAAGGTCTTCCCACCTTATCCAATTGGATACCAGTTGCCTTACCCCTACGTCTGCTATGAGAACTTGCTGCCCAGACTGCCAACAGGGTGCTCTCAGAACCTCTTCTGCTCTAAGTGCTGACCAGCTAAGGAATCTTTCTTTGCTCGAATAAACTGTTGAAACTTACATCATCTACAGTTTTTCTTTTATTGACCACTGCTCACCGTTATTTACAATAAAGTAAACAATATACATTAGGATAACATTTTGACTACTACAAAGTTGTTTTCCTGGCTTCTGCTGAAACAGTACCCCAAAGATTGAGCCTACATGTAAGGAACAAGTTGAGGTAAAGAAAAAACATGCAGGCCAAGAGTTTAGATTACAAGTTTGTCCACTCATTTATTCTAGGTCCTGAACTGTGAGCATCTCCAGTCACTCAGTAGGTTTCCATGAGCCAAGCCTTAATACTTATATGAATCCTGACTTTTGAGTGCAGATTTCAACTTGCTGTGAAGTAATGAGTCTTGAGGAATTTTTAATTTCTTTTTTTTTTAGGAATTTTTAATGTTCCTTTATTAAATTCAAATAAACCAAGCTTTGATTTGCTACCTTATTCAGGTTGGGAAATTGTTGGTAGAGATAAGATTTTTTTTTCATTTTTTGAGACAGGATCTCACCATGCAGTTCAGGCTGGCTGCATACCTACTTATTTGACCCAACTATGACAAACACAGCCTTAAATCCATCTTACCAATCTTTCATGCTGGAAGATTGATACATTTCTCAAAATTCTTCCTGAGACGGGTAAAAAGTTGTTAGCAAACCTCATACTACAGCGTCGAAGCTCATTTTGTGCTGTGTTATTTCTGAAAATTAAAATATTTCAGTATGATCAAACCAAGTAAGCAAAAGCAGTTAACCAAGGGCTATTCATCTTGAACCAGAAGTCCACTGTTATTTGTCCTGCAGATAAAACTCCCTTAAATGATAATATTGTCTTTTCTCTCCTGTTCATACAAGCAATGAGGCTTTCTGTTTCATTACCCACCAAACCTCCCTCACATTGCAATGTCAGAAAAACTGGAGTTGCTCCTCCTCCCCCAAAAAGAATTCCATTTTCATCGCAACAGCCAACTTTTAATAGAAAAATTTGAGATGTCAAAGTTTAGATGTTAAACACAGTCTCAACTTCAGTGCAATATGAAATATGGGCACAAACACAACCATAAAAGAAGCACTTACTCTTTTATCTTCTTAATAAATGCTTTTAAGTTTTGAGTCCTTAACGCTGGAGACTGCTGCATAGACGTAACCAACTTTTCCTTCTCTTTGCTAGATTCTTCAGACAGTTTCTTTGGTATCCCTTTTAAAAATCCAAAAACTACAGCTTCACAAGTGAGAATAAATTTACATTTGAGAAGATTTAACTGTAGTAGCAGAGGTGAGTCAGGGAACAACCAACCAAAGTAGGAAAAACAATTCTGGGTCAGGAAGAGCTCTTTGAAAATCCTGAGTATCTTTGTAATTGAATCTCTGGCTTGTGAAGAGGGGCTGCCTTCTCTAGAGACCACCTATGTCAGCAGTACCTGTCATGTAGCAGAGCTGAGGCACCAATAGGATGGGGTCAGGTGCTGCAGGCCTCTGGCCCCTTCTCCACCTGCGATGGCTCACCAAGAGTGGCTGGGTAGAGTCAGTGATCATTTGATTATATTGCTGCTCAAAAGAAGCAAGAAAACCTTCCATGACCATCAGCAAAACCATAATAACATCACATAAATAGACACAGATACTCATTTGGGGAATGACATGGAGGCCCAGACACATGCTGATGAGAGCTTTTCCCTAGGTATAAAAATTTATATGTACTTTAATTCTTAGTGTCAACATCCCAGGGAACATGTTATTGTTTTTCACATACATGGCCACAGGGTCTAGAATCTCTGTAAAATAGTACTTGGAAGTTATTGTGGTACCTCTTTCTACCTTGTTATATACAGATGAGTGAGAGACACTTGATATGTGGCTCTCACCAGGCTTGCCTTTAGAACACCTAAAGCATACTGAAAATTTCTAAGAGGACTCTTATCCCAGTGGAATAGGCAAAACCTGGCCATCCTGTAAATTTTTTTTTGTAAATTTTCAATCATGCATCTATTCCAATGGTTCTTCTATATTACTGTTCCCATTTCCAGTAGGAAAAGACATTTGAAAAAAAGACAGCAGGTTTTCCATACAAATTGCTTGGTGAAGCCACAGAAACTGTCCCTCCTACAAAGCAGGAGTTGCCAGGGCTGGCCAAATAGCTCAGCAGATTAAAGTGCCTGTAAACAGGCACAGGGGTTAGGGGTTCAATCCAGCCCTGCCCCCAGGAACAGGGCCTGTAATCCAAACTCTTGGGAGGCTATAAACAGGTGGTCTCACTCCAAGCTAGTAGTGAGACCCTGAACACCCTCTAGACCCTTCCCTTGCCACTGCCCGTGGCTGAGAGTCTAGAATAGAACCTGATGGTGATGAATCAGTGCCACAGCTTAAAGAGCAAGACTCATACAAGCAACCACACACGCCCAGCCAGCAGCAACAACAGAAATGAATGAAGAACAAGTAGGTGAAAGAAAACAAAGTCAGAATTAAAAGCAGGTATGGAAGGTGAGGTCCACACTAGTTCTTCAGCAGCTTACAGGAGTTGCAATAGTCACTGTCTACAAATACAACATCCTTTGTCATCACAAAATCAGATGTCTACAGCTCAACTCTCCACAGCTTTGAGAAAAAGCAAAATCGAGGATTTATCTCAGCAAGTACAGTTACAAGCTGCCAAGAAACTCAAAACTCAAGGTGAAGCTGTCTCAAACATTTAGGAAAATATACAGATTCCAACTGTAGAGGAAAAGGTTGACTGAACAGATATAAAAGTTAAGGCCATAGACTTAGTACGTCACAGGAATGGCGAGACAGCTCAGCAGACTAAAGCACCTACTTGGCAAGTGCAGGGACCAAGCACTTGGTCCCCAGTCCCACATGCTACGTGGGCTCCACCCCAGGGGACACTGAGCCACAGTGGCACGTGCCTGCAACCCCAGCACTGGGGAGGCTGAAAACAGGAGGATCACTGGAATCCAAGCTGCGGAGTGAGACCCTATACCAAACACATGAATGAAAAAAATAATAATAATTGGTATGTCAAAAACCAATTGTGTCCAGGGCAAAATGGTCCATGCCCTGAAGAACAAGAATAATGACACTGTAAATGCTATTATTGAATTAACAATGCCATCGTCTGAAAGCAAGGGTTTTTTTGTTGTTGTTGTTGTTTTTTGGTGTTTCAAAATGATAAGTGCAGCTCATTTTGAAATTTGTCCTGTTTCTATGACTAGTAAAGTTATGATTTATTGGATACAAAAAGGATAGTAGCAGAACTGCGGTACAGTTCTTAAACAAAGGGCCTTCCTCCTGAACAAAGGGCAATGACGCTTCATAGACTTTTCCATGCAGCCTATAACAAGGTCCTTACCTATAGTAATTTGTAACATGGACTCTGGCATTATTTGTCCTTCAAGCATCTAAGGGCATTAAAAGTTCTCACCACAAACAAGTGAAATCCAGTGTCTTCAGCCCTATTCTTCGTAAGCTAGGCTACAAGTATTTCTATGCTTATGATATGGATGCAGGTTGTATTTTTTCCTGTAGTGGGCATATTTTTTCCCTATAATATATATGTCTATAGCTATTTAAAGGCAGCTGGGATCCAGCCCTACTTCTCTGTCACAGAGCCTTCTTGTGACATGTGATTATTGCTCCTGGGGCTGGGGAGATGGCTCAGTAGAGGAAGTGGTTCCTTGGCAAGCACAAAGGTCTGAGTTCAATCCCTTGTTCCGCCAAAAAAAAAAAAAAAAAAAAAATCTCTTTTAAGTGATTATTGCTCCTGAAGCTGGCAATTCCATCAGAGCCTTTCAGGTCCCACGACAATGTCCAAGCCAGAATACATAGACGCCCCCATCACAGTAAGTGACATCACCACCCACCCACCTCCTCACAAGAAGCCAAAGGGCTATACCACACTCTGTCACTCACAAAATCCAGACCACTATCATCTACCCAAACCCCTTTGACCACCTCCTCTCTGGATTCCCTGTTTCCATTTTTACCTATTGTCTATCCTCTGTACATTAGATAAGAAGGTCTTTTACAATTATCACTTAGGGCCAGAGATACAGCTCAGTGGTACAAGTGCCTGCTTGGCAAGCAGAAGCTCCCAAGTTCAATCCCAGTATGGGTGGAGGGAGGGGAAGCTCAAGTATTACTTAATTCATCTACATCACAACATCTGATGAGAAGTGCACAAAACCTTGCATAAGATGTCCCCACACCCTCCAATACAGACATAACCTCTGCTCTGTTCATGCAGCTCCCACCCTGTCCCTGCCACTCTTCTCCAAAGAACATACCAGCTTTGTGTGGCATAGGGACAGAGCAGGCCCATCCTCTAAATGGTGCCTTTATTCTTCTCTCCCTGATCTGCATACAGCTCTCTCCTTTTTGACAGGTCCTTATCAGCTTCTCAGAGCTGCTTTCCTTGACCACCTACCCTAAATACCCAGACAATTTGCATAACATCTTACAGTTACCAGAACAGCTTCCTTATTTGCCACTTCTCTACCTACCACAAGAATGCAAGCTCTTTGAGACAACTCCACTGTCCTAGAATGTGTACCCCAGATTAAGAAAAGGCATTCACTAAATGCTTTTTTGTTGAAGATATAAGCACACAGAGAAGGTGGCAATGGTACCTGGGAGATACGTGGTAGAGCTGTGCACTCTCAGTAGCTCCAAGACACTACAGTATAGGTTTCTATATAAAAACAGAAGTTGCTATACCATCCATTTGTGATCTGTTGTTTAGTTGCTCTGAGTACCTGGCCTTCTTTTAATTACTTTCATCTGTCAAAACTAGAGAACTAAATTACCAACTGATGTATCTTAATTTACTGCGCGAAGCTCACTTGTTTAAGTATTCTCAAGTTTAATATTAAAGAAGCCATGAATTGCATGTAACATTCTGCACATAACTGAGATCATTTCAGATGGTAAGTGGTCATTCCACCTATGTTATACTCACCCTGCACACAAAGCAAACAAATCCATGGCAACAGATATTTTCCTTTTGGGACTATGGTTAGAGTTATATTAATACTTACATATCAAAGGCATCTAAATAAGACATAAGTTAATTTAATTAAACATGAAAAATGCATATTTCATTTTAATTTATACTTAAACAAAATTTCATACCTGCAAGTAGTATTCCACAAAGGTGATTTCACTGCCATCTGATTTTCTAAATATATTGTTAGGATTCTGATCCCAATTAATAGCGCTCACCCTGTAGGTTCTTTTGTTGTACCTGTGGTATGATTGCAATGTAAAAGATTCCTGACTTAATATAAACAAAGCACAAAATAAAATTTAAATACTATTAGCCTATTAGGATATAATTTACATACTATCCAACTCACCCATGTAAGTGAATAATGGTTTTTAATTATATCCACAGAGTTAAGCATTCAACAATTTTAGTACATTTTTGTCTCTTAAGGAAAGGCACCATAAGCACAGTGATCACTCATTTCCACCCATGCCTCCAAGCCCTGATGCAATCACTCAAATTTTTCAGTCTACACATTTGCCTAGTTAGACCTTTCTTATAAATTGAATCATGCAACACACAATCTAGGATCTTCTTTGATTTAACACAGTATGCTTGTGATTAATTTATGCTCTACCAAGTGCTGATGCTTAATCTCTTTTTTTCCTATGTAATAGTTTGTTGTACGGATACAGCATGTTTTGTTTACCAACTGAGAGGTATTAGGGTTGCTCACATTTGGCTTCCTGTGAGTCATGTTAGGACACTCACAGTTTTCATTTCCCTCTCAGATATATCCCAGGGAATGGAATATCTGCATCAAAATATTAAATTGTTTTCCAAAGAAACTTTATTTTACATTCCAAATGGTAGTATTAAAGGTTGGTTCCAATTTTCCCACAGCTTCATCAACTTGTAAATATCTCTACATTAACCATATTAAAGGATGTGAAGTGGTACCTTCTATTGATTTTTCATTTGCATTTCCCTGATGGCTGAAAATAAACCTTTTTAAATGTTCTTATCGGCCATTAGCACTTCCTTTCGAGAAGGGTTTACGGAGTTGTTCTATTCAGATCCTTTGCCCATTTTTTTAAAATTGGATGCTTTTAACTATTGAGTTGTATTCTTTTAATATTCTAGATACAAACTTCTTACCAGACATGTGACCTACAAAAATTTTCTCCTTTTCTGCCAGTTGTTCTTTTACTTTGACAGTGTAACTTAGAGGAAAAGTATTAATTTAATCAAATCAAATTTATCTATTTTTTCTTTTGTCATCACCTATGCTTTTTTGGGTTCAACCTAAGAAGATTCTGTATAACCCAAAAATCAAGTAGACAGACAGATAGATAATGGGGGCTTGAACTCAGGACTTGCACTTGCCAGGTAAGCACTTATTCTACTAAGCTATCTCCCCAGCAAGGTCTTTCTTTTCAATCCTATATTTTATAGGAAAATTGTGGCTGATATGGTGGTACACACCTGTAATCCTAGCACTTGGGAGGCTGAGGCAGAAGGACAGCTGCAAGTTCAAGGCCAGGTTGAGCTACATAGGGAGACCCTGCCTCAACACAACCAAAAAGAAATAAAAGAAAAATAAAAAGGGAGAAAACTTGTATGTTTAGCTCTTACATATAGGTCTGTTTTAAGTTAGTTCTTGAGTTAAATTTAGAAGTTTGTGTATTCTGTCAAGAAGGAGCAGATGAGTAATGTTACCATTATTCTGGTAACATTACTAAAAAACTATTCTTTCTTCTAAGAATTGTCTTGACACCCCTGTTAAAAAATATCAAGCAGAGATCAAACATGGCAGTGCATTTGAAATACTCAGAATAGTTACCAAAAAACACAGGTACTTTGATGTGGGGGAGATAATCACACCCAGAAGGAAAAACAAGCAACCTGAAAGACATCCATCTAGATGAAACCATATTCTGAATTGTTAACGGGGGAGGTGGCACTGCTGTTGGGCTGCACCAGCTCACTATCCAATACTTTCTGGGAACATGCTATTCTGAACATGGTTCTAACAGTGTGAGGAAAAGAGCCAGTACTAGAGGCCAGAGTCCTGGGAAGGCCTCTCCAGTTCCCTCCTGTCCCATCTGGAAGAAGAAACCCACAGCAGTAGTAAGCCTAGCTGGGCCCTCAGAACAAAGAATAAAAGGGAAATGGGTGGTCCCTCCTCCCCATCACCAGAAAACAGGGAGCTTTGCTGCATCCAAGCAGTATCCTACCCACTGACCACCAGTAACAAGGAAAACACCCAAACTGCAGGCAGAGACTAAGCAGCACAGAGACCGATAAGCCAGGGAGAGAGAACAGTCAAGAGTAGGTGCTTCCCTGCGGTTTCTATGAAGACTGTAAAGAGATGTTTCAGTGAGAAATCCTCAACACTATCTACTATCATACACAGTGGAAAGGAGGGCCTAAGCCAAGCTCCCACATCCTGAAAAGGGGAGCTTCTGAGATAGGGATGGTTTGGGATCTGAGTACAAAGGAAAAGAGAAGGTTGCTGGGGCAGAGAACCTCTGGTGACAAACTAGGCAGCAATGATACCAAACCTTTTACAGACAGTGAACAAACTGTAATCTAAAACCTACTGACTTATAACAAAGTCCCATAATTGCAACTAAACCTGAATACCCAGGTTTTAGTTTAGATACAACTCACACATTAATACTTTTGTCTTAAAAAAAAAAAAATGAGAACATATGCAGCCATAGGTTACCACTACCCTATAAGGACAGAAGAGAAAATCTGCCAGCAGCAAAGGGAGCAGGAATGCTAGCAACATCACCAGAAGGTGAAACAGAGCTCCAGGTCACCCGAACTATTCACATCCTCCTCTTCCCAAATTCAATGAGGTGATTGAACCTTGTGTTAACCAAGACCAAGGCATGGCTCACAGCACTAGAGTGGGTGCAAAGAAACTGACACCCCTCACCACTCCAGGAAGGCAGGTAAACAGCCTGTAGGTGACGGCAACAGCCCAGCTGCCTGCAAAGGGACAATGGTTGGAGTAGGAAGTGTGTGTGGACCCCTGGGCTGTGTGGTACAGCAGCCACATGGAGATTGTACATATTTTCTTGCTAGAGTGCCTGTTTTCCTCAATTCTTGCTTCTGTTAACAGTATTGTGTTTTACTTGTTTTTTCTACTTACTGTATTTTTCTGTTCATGTTATTTCCCTTTATTCTGCTCTCTCTTTGGTCTTTTCTCTCCCTCATTCTATTCTTTTCAGTCTTCCTTGTTTTATACCTAGATCCCTCTTCTCCCTCACTGCTTCTCCACCTTTCATGTGACATATGTTTAGCAGGCATATGTTTCTCCTATCTGCCTTTCCTTGTACTAACTTGTCCCTTTTGTTCTTCCTTCTTTCCCCTTTCCTCCTCCATCAGTGTCACAAACTAAATGCAAGGGCAGAGGATAAAAGGTGAAAGTGTGAAAATGGGATCTAACACACGATTAATGTATGGCCAGACTGTTGATGTTATAAGCAGTAAAAATTCTCTCCATGCT